>JAQFXT010000186.1:0-62178 GCA_034683725.1 Strigamia crassipes
TAGTGCCACCTACCCTGGAGAAGAGAAGGGGAGAAGAGCAGAAGGCTGATCCACAAACACGCTGCACGCAAATTCCTCGTTACTCCCATTGTGTTGAAAACACGTGGGTCGCGCTATCCACTTGAGTAATTATTCGAATGTCTATACGATTTGATGCTTCGATGTGCTGAAAACTCGAAACTGTAAAATAATCAAGAGTGAAAAGATGATTGATGACTCAAAAGTGAAATGATTGAGCAAAAAGAACTAACCTCGTTACTAATCAACACGAGGACACCCTCTACAAAGTGAACCAGTCCAGCTGCCCCACACTGAAATAAGTAACGACTTCTCTGTCTAAACGTGAAGCTGAAAATGTATCGATGCCATTCCCGAATCTCTTATTTTGGATTTATTTTTCTTTTAGGAAAATAATGTCATCCAACAAAAAATTTGACGTTGCTGGACTAACAGGTATTTAAACCATTTAGAAATAAATCTATACAAGTTGTATCACGAACACTATGACTATTAAATATTTCGAAATAAATTCCATTTTTTTTTTGTATTCCTTGTAACGTCTCAGAACGATTTTCCGTGTACTCGCAATGAAAACAATTATCTGTAATCTGAAAGCATGCTGTATATCAATTCTAATCTTGTCATTCAATTTTTGCATAATTATATATCCACCCTGAATTTTACTGTTTTTAGCCATTTTCACAAGAAAACAATGAATCTTTCGCTTGTACTTTGTGAAATACTTTGTTGGCACATGCATTAAATAAGTTTCAAGAAAGATTCATTGTTTCCCTGTGAAAATCACTTAAACAGCAGGATGGATTTATAATCATGCAATACATTGTATCAGGTATTACCTCATTCCACCGTCCTGGAAAGCAAACCCAGTTAAAACTCTTGAAGTTCATTTGGGATTACTTTGTCCACACTGTTACACTTCAGTCTAAAAATAAAATTTCGTATTAGAAATTGCATTATTTAGCATTTATCTCTCACCACTTACCATGTTGGTATAGTGTTTGTGAGAACTGGATTCTGAGCAACATATAACATGTGACGAGTAAAAAAACCAATTTGTTCTTGGTGACTAAACCAATTGCTAATTGGCATTTATTACATTGCAAATATGAATATATGTACACAGTAAAGAAATAGCAGCTAATTCTAACAAGGCAACTGAAAAGGACATCCCTTTCCTGATCCTAAGAAATTCGGACAAGTAATCAAACCACTGTTCTCAAGTACTCCAAATAAGACAAAATTAAACAATTACTAACCAGCACCTTGTCAGTATTTATATAAATCACAATTTAAACTAGCATTTTATTAGTCAAGATTAAGTAAAAACAAATGCTGAATCTTCTCTCCAGCAAACTTGGGAATTGTAAAAATATTTAGTACGTAATTGCTGACCATGTTGTAAACCTGAAAATAAATAATGTCATCAACGTAGACAAAGATATTAAAACAGATATTAATGCATAATTTCACTCACAATCGCCCATATTCACCGCTGATGCTTAATACGTCTGGGTGGTTTGAAAGTTGGTACAGAGCGGCTGCCGGAAATTTTGATTGGTTATTGAAGGCCATCGCTATAGCTACAAAGGTCTGACCAATGAAAAGCCAGCTTTCTTAAACTTGTTGGGTTTAAATAGCCAATAGGAAGTGGACACACATTTCCCACACTGTCGACCGAAAGCAGACATTTTGTAAATTACGCTACTCACTGTCACAGTACGGCGTCGATTATGAAAGTTTTTACCATGAGACGTTACGAGATGTGTGTGTAAATTTAGATTACAGGATGGTAAATATCGACCCTTCGTTATATTATGCAATGTTAATACCAGTAACATGCGTAATGTTACTGGCTTCTGCATTTTCTCTTTGGTGGGGATTGGAATTATTTAGGAACAATTGATTAATCAGTACAATTTGGTAATGAACACGGATGTATTTAACTGAACAATTAAGAAAATATTAATTTTTTTTCTATTTCTTCAGGTTATTTTGTGCAGAAAATATGGAACTGTTGGATCTTCAACCGGAATTACTGTTTATGATATTTTCTTATCTTGATTCAAGATTTTTGATTAAAAATGTGGCTTTAGTTTGTAAAATATTTCACAATTTCATTCATGGGGAGTACATATGGAAAAAACGAATTATTCCGTCGTCTCTCTTCAGTTTACTAGGTAAACGTGACAAACTCAGAATTTAAAATCTTAAAAATCCAATTTGTAATTTCTTTCTTTATTTTTTTTTTTTAAGAAATTCATGCAATTAATTGGAAAAAAGTTATTTGTACCTCCGACGCCGAAAGTTTCAGATGGAAAAACAATGGCTGTAATATGAAAAAACACGTAGTGAAAGTTGAATCTGAAAACTCGATTTATCATGTCCATTTGCCTAAAGTAAGAGGTTTTTTGTGCTGAGACGTTAATCAAGTGAAATGTATCGAATTTCAGATAGAAAATATTTGCGTTTGTTCAGGGACCCAAGATAATTCGCTCAAGTTTTGGAATTTAGAAAAACTAACTCAACCAGGAATTGTTAATGAGTGCGACGTGCAAATACATGTCGAACCAAACGCGCACAGGGTAATTGACGTAGCACGACACTACCGCCAATGCAGTACCGCCAAGGTTTATACCGCCAACGCAATACCGCCAACGCAATATCGCCAATTTTTAACCGCCAAACCATTATTGCCAAACTCCTACCGCCAAATTTTTACTGCCAATGATTTTTACCGCCAATTTTTTTTTTTTTTTTTTTTGAAATTTTGGTGGTAAAATTGCGTTGGCGGTAAAAATTTGGCGGTATTGAATTGGCGGTA
This sequence comes from Strigamia crassipes, assembly GCA_034683725.1. Taxonomy (NCBI): domain Eukaryota; kingdom Metazoa; phylum Arthropoda; class Chilopoda; order Geophilomorpha; family Linotaeniidae; genus Strigamia; species Strigamia crassipes. The sequence goes on from JAQFXT010000186.1 coordinate 2,843, forward strand.
GCAGTTTGTTTTGTGTCTTGGAAAAAGGATGTTGCATGACATGAAAACTGTTCATGAGTTGGGCCTGAGTTTCTAATGGAACTCGGGCCCAAAGTGTATGCAGAAGAAGGAACACAAAAAAACTGTTTCGAGGTTCAAAAATACAAAGTCGACTGATTTTTATTACTGTTGCTAACATTTGGTTGCCAAGGGTGCTTGGCAACCTTTTGTTATACAATTAAACAATGCCAATTGCATTGTATTGAAGACACTACAGTTTGGTGGTAATAATTTGGTGGTATTGCGTCGGCGGGATAAACTTTGGCAGTACTGCATTGGCGGTAGTGTCGTGGTATCGGTAATTGAAGCTATTTTAAAGCTAAATTTGCACAGATTTTAATTTTTTCTTGACCTTTTAAGGAATGGATAACATCGATCGCGTCTTATAGTTCAAAGTTATGTACCGGCTCTTGGGATAAAATACTGAAAGTTTGGGACATGAAAAACGGCTGTCAAAATATTTATTCTACAACGTAACGTAACAATTGAATTAACGCCGTCGTTTTTGGACCTTATTGCGGTAACTGATTATTGTATTTTTTCAGCTGTACAGATGAAATAATCGGCTTATATGTTCACGAGAATACAGTAGCTGCATGTATTCAAGACCGAGTAAAGGTTTTTGACGTGCGTGGAGGACTTTTGCCAATTCAGAATACGGTGACGTGCGGAAGTAATATTTCCCAGGCATATATGGACGAAAAATATATAATTACTTCAAGTGATAATGAAAACATCGTAGTGCATGATCGAATTGCAAATAAAATTCTAACTACATTAAGTTGCGCTAATCAGATCGAGAGAATATCCTGCGATGGAGAGAGATTTCTGTTTGGTGGAGACGTAGGAGGCGCTATTCATCTCTGGGACATGTCGACAGGAAAATTTGAATTTATTCAGGTTAAAATTGTGTTTCTGTTATTCGTTGTATTTTTGTCTCATGGATAATTTGTTTTGTTCAGACTTTAGATATTGGAAGCAATGAACCAATAACGGGTGTGCTCCACACTATGGGATGTTTTATTGTTGCCCATTCTCCAGGTGATACACAGACTGCTAGATTGGAAGTGTTTTCACTAACGTTTCCATTTGAAAGATGGGCACTGTTTGAATATGCTAGGTTTGTGAGTGAAGTAAGAAAATAATTGAATATTTGTGATTAAAGAATTTTAGTAATATTATTTTTCAGTTTCAGTATTCCCACGGGGTGTTGGCTTTAGCAACGTATAGTGATACAGTTAATATTTATACACCAGAATAAATGAAAATAAAAATATTGTAAATAATTTTTTTTTTTAAAGTTAGGAATAATCTATGATTCTATAACAAAAGAATGTGACGCAATGGGGATAGCGTTTAAATTATGTATCATATATTTTTATCATGAAATAAAGTAAATTTCCTAAGTAATTTGCGATTATTGAAGCTTAATATATTAATGCACTGAAATCAAATAAATCAAGATCAATTATTAAAGCAATTACATATTGTGAGTCATGACAAGTAACTATTTTTCAATCAGAGTAATTATTACCTGTAACTCGTAAGTATTAGTATTAAATTATGAATGTCAACGAGAAAAAGAAAAACTTGTATAATGAGGAAAAAAATACCTTTTGAATGAAACTGTATAAATACGTGGAGATTTAGGTATGTCTATTCACAGTACTTGTACGCACAGTATCTGCTAGAAGAATGTCTTCTCTATTGCTTCCAATGACAATTTGTCTTCTCACAGTTCATCGTAAGTATTTAACGTGGAAACTAAACTTTAAAAAGCATTTCATGTCATTCATTGATCGTAATTTTAGTGATTTTAATTTCTTCTGTCCCACTGGACTCGAATCCAAAAACATTGAGCAAGAGAGGGGTTAATGTGAGTCTGCCTCATCTGGAGTTAGGTGTTTTGGGTGGAAAAAAGAAAAGGGAAACGAATGATGAAGTTTTTGAAGGTAAAAATAATGTTTAATATATTTTATTTAGATTTATGTTATTTGTATTTTTTATTCAGGTCAAATAACAAAAAGAGGAGTCAATGTAAGCGCTCCCGGAATTGCCGATCTTCAACTTTTGGGTGGCAGAAAAAGAGAGATTTCCGACCAGATGGAAAAACTCGAAATCAATTCCAGCACTCCTGGGAGGAAAGAAAGAGAAATTAATGAAAACGATGAAATGGATTGCATTGCAGAAGAGACCATGTAAAATTATCCATCGCAATATGTTACGGGAGAGTTAGTTAAATTTCCAAACACTGAATGAAAAATGAAATGTTTACGTTTATTAGTTTGTAATTTACGTTTAATTTTATTTCCTTTTAATCGTAATAAACAATAATTTCAAACATGTACATTTGTGATTTCACTTTTTAATATTCTTTAAATGTTATTTCTCATCAAGCAATGTTGCAGAAGAAAAAGATATACTGTGTATACGGTATATAAAGATATGCTTCCCTGCATTTCATATGCACTATATTGCTAAAATGGAGACTTATCTTATCTAGAGCGCTTTACCCGGCCACGGCCTCCACATCCCTGCATCATCGCTACCATAATTGTTACATCGCCACGCCGCTACTTGGTAAATTTAACACACGAACTGAATAATAATAATAATAAACAAGCTGCCTGTTCATATTTAAAGAAATATGAAAAGTCATCGTCTCGTTGATTGCCACTGTAAGGCCTGAATCTTAAAATCAAAATGACTTATGGGAATAAAGTTGGCATGGAACTGTTAACCATCCGTATGCATTAGGTAGGATGATTATGTGTCTCGCCAATTGACCTTTTTAACACATTCATCCGGATTCAACCCAAGAAATTCCATAAAAATTATGTGATTCCACATGTGTTTACAATTTTTTTTTCATGTTTTTTGATAAATAAGCAAGATAAAATTTGCATAGTTTTCATCAAATTTAGCAAAATTGTCTCAATTATAAATTCAATAAAACAATTTTGTGATGAATTTTTAATTTGGTAATTTTGCCAAAATTTGCCAAATTTGGAAGTTGTGTGGCGCGGAATTGGGACCAGAAATAATAAATTAAATAAATTATATTTAAAACAAATAGGCGCGGAATAGGGACCGTCAATAATTTATTTTCAATAGGCGCGGAATCGGATAGAAATAGCTATATGCTATTTCTACACGAAATCGTGTAGAAATAGTCCACGTGCTATTTCTACACGAAATCGTGTAGAAATAGTCCACATGCTATTTCCACACGATTTCGTGTAGAAATTGTCTAAATGCTATTTCTACACGATTTCGTGTAGAAATTGTTTACATGCTATTGCTACACGATTTCGTGTAGAAATAGTCTACATGCTATTTCCACACGAAATCGTGTAGCAATTGTCTACATGCTATTTCTACACGATTACGTGTAGAAATAGTCTACATGCTATTTCCACACGAAATCGTGTAGAAATCGTCTACATGCTATTTCCATACGATTTCGTGTAGAGATTGTGAACATGCTATTTCTACACGATTTCGTGTAGAAATTGTTTACATGCTATTTCTACACGATTTCGTGTAGAAATTGTCTACGTGCTATTTCTACACGATTTCGTGCAGAAATCGAGAAGAAAATTTGAAAATCTCTAAAGAGTTTATAATCATATTTTTGTGTTTTGCAGTGAAATTTGCTTTTTTTGTGTGGACATGCTATTTTTACACGATTTCGTGTGGAAATAGTTCACGCGGTATTTCTACACAAAATCGTGTAGAAATAGCTCGTGGTTTATTTCTACACGAAATCATGTAGAAATAGCAAGTAGCTATTTCTACACAAAATCGTGTAGCAATTGTCTACGTGCTATTTCTACACGATTTCGTGTAGAAATAGAGTGTGTTCTTGCGACCGTAAAGAGCGTTGTTACGTTCATAAAAACTGTTGTTATGACCATAGAGACCGTTGTTACGGCCGTACTGAGTGTTATTGCGACTGCACCGAGCGTTACTGTGCTTGTACCGTGTCTTACCACGGCTGTAAAGAGTGTTTCCAGAGTGTTACCGCACTGTACCGAACATCATCTTTATACATATACATGTGTTTTTTTTTTTAAATTAGAAAAATAAAACATCATACGGTTTCAATCCTAATTTTCAGTATATATTTGCCTCCCGGTTTCTATCGTTCGTGAGTACATTACTTTTCTTTATTTAATTATTTCAAATGTTTTTTAACAGCTATAATGGTATTTCTGAAATCAAGTACAGCGAGCGGTGGTGTTAAAGAGAGGTACCAATGTGAGTTTGAGTGGTAAGAAAAAAAGAAAAGGCGATTGCAATTTACAGAAATAAATATCAAATTTAAAAAGATTTTATTTATTTTAGTTTGAGTAGATGAAATGCTCTGCTTGCTCGCAACAAAAATTTTGCAGCTACCGAAAAAATACCGCCGTTGGTAGATTGACATAGCAAAATTTGAAACCTTTGAACCACAAAAATAGACCAATTTTGAGCATTGGAAAATGCATTAAAAAAGACAAACCCATATTAGAATATTACAAAAACGTCAAAAGGAAGAACGAATCTACAATAATAACTTAAGTAATAATTTAATAATAACTACGGTAACCAACTAAGCAATTACTTAATTGTGTGATTTTAAACTCAATTTGAGTTTCGTTTAATATCTAATTCTATTGCAATATAAAAAAAAGTGAAACCAGTGATGCGAAAAGGAATTTTTTTATTAACATACTGCGACTCTCATTTCAAAAGACCCGCCCATGACATTTTTAAGTCGTAGAATAAACATCAACTAAAAAGGGCTTTAGAGATTTTAATAGGGTCTTAACATAGAAAAAAGATAGGGGTGGCTCAGACCTTTCATTCTATTCTTCTTTTATTTATTTTATATATTTTCAAATCCTTCACGACTCAATTGTACATAATTGGAATATTATTTTTCCAAATTGGCACATAACGAGTGTTTTATCGTTACGGGAAGTAAGTGATTACACGTAATTATGGGCAAGCTGGTTTTGTGTGCAACAATTCGCCGTTCGCTTTTTGCAAATTGCACCTTCACGCCTTCCATAGCATGACTGGGAGGGGCCGTCAAAGTCTTTTCACTAGAGCAAAACTCTTTTACGCCATTCACTATGTTGTGTGTCGTCCGTCGACACTCAACCCCAACCCGCCCCCTTCCTTAGTGGCGTCTTATTTTCTTCCCCTCTCCATTTCGTCCCATTCTCCTTCTCTTCGCTATTTATTCTGTATTCGAAACGCTTGTCTGCAAACTATGAAATACAAGCTGCTTGCATAATGTGGGGCGCTATAGCCATAATTTTTTTTTATTATATTCCCTTACTTGGTTCCTTTTTCTTACTCATACCCTCTCTTGGCCTGACACCATAAACTTGTGCAAGTTTCTAGAGAGAAAAAAATTTAATGACTATTTCTGGCCTGCGAGATTTGACTTCTTTTGTGCAAACTTAATACTTATTTCAATTTTTATGCTTTGACCTCCATGTTTGTAAAAAGGGTGAGATGCTGAGAACTTAAGCAATTGACATAGAAACTACTGAATAAAAAACCAGATTTTCTGCTAAACCTTTTCCAGACTTCGTCTAAAGCACTGAAATGAAATGTCAATGGCTTTACAATACCAACAAATTTATTGACGGAAATACAAATATTTTTGTACTCATTTCGATGCATCACAGACTGTTAAATAAAATAACAGAATCGGTATTTAAATATTTTTTTTGTCAGGAAACGTAAGGAAATTTATTTGGAAAAATATTTGTAAAATTGTTTTCCTGTGTTAATCGTACGGGAATTCTTTACTAGACATTTCCTGGTCACGGAGACGTAGATACTCTTTACTAAAATAGAAATAACATATTTCCAACTGGAAAAATTAGCAAAAAATGAAAATAAAAAGGAAAACGCATAAGGAATGACGAAATAAAGACTAGTCTATAATAATCTAAATACTAATAATGGTAATAAATCAGATACGGGAATCTGCATTAAGATTGTCGGGTATTGGAGTGGCGCTGACAGGAGCTTTCATGTATTCCGTTTAGTTTCCATCCGTGGATGTTTTAATTTTCTTCGTAGCCCATAATTATACTTGACTCTTATCTCGAGACCTTGAGAAGCATCCCCCTTGTAAAGTACAAAAAAAAATGTTTTTGGCATTTTTCGGCGTCTCTCCCCCTTTTTGCACCTGAGAAGTGGGCGTTGAGTTGATGATGGGAGTTGAGTCGGTTAGGGAGTCTTTTATTACAATCCGTCAAGGCCAACAAGTGAGTGATTCGTTTGCTGTTGAGTTGCACGAAAACGGTTTGTGTGGCCGCCCACCTACGTATGTTCGTGTCGTAACCATCCATGCAAAGCACAAAAATTGTCATAACTACAAAATTAGTATGTCCAGAAACGAGCTAATTACACACACGCGGAGCAGTTTTAAGGTTGACAATTTATCATCCACAAAGTGTTTGCTGTAAAAAATCGCACGACATTTCAAAAAGGACGAACAACAACATTTTGAGCAAAATATTGCTGTGAAAAAAAGAGCTGGAATGTGGAAAGCAAACAGGACCTAAAGAAAATCTTCAAATTGATTATGTTTACACGTTATCGTAGAGGTATGTAATAACACATTATGAATCAAAAAAAAATTGGAAAGAAAATTAAGTTGTTGATTAATGAAGTCATTGCAATCGGCCTGGGTGGCTAGCCAACCCCTTTGGCTACATCTTGTGGGTTGGCCAACGTGCGGAAAGAAAGAAGATTGAATTTTCTTCTTGCACCGAGTGAAGGCGCTCGTTGGTCGGTTTGGCCTTGAGGTCGCCCTAGGCTGCTGTTCTTCTTTGGAGCCGACGCTTTTGATTAAGATGTCGCCGTATAACTACCCTCTCACGCCTGCGGGGGGCGCAAGGCTGTTGGACAGCGGCGCCATCTGCGAGAAGTGGGAAGGGGGTTTCTTACTCAACCCCCTTATTAATTTCTTTTTTTATTTTTCTGTCTGCAAAAGGGCTCAGAGGCACTCATCTTGCTGTTTATTGACGAAAAAGATTATAACCAGAGGCAAGACTTGTGTTTTTTTTTTTTTTCCATTTCTTGACCAGCTGAGTTTGTAACTAATAATTTTATTCCGAATTTGCATTTGTGCAGTAGTAAAAGTTTTATTGTTATTTTAGTACTGAACTGACGACTCGTAAATTTTCTTTTTGATGATCCAATGTGGTAGCATTGTCAGCTGGTTTTGGCTAGTAAAGGTCAATTTAAAGTGAAAAAAAGAGAAATAAATTAAAGCTGGACATGAGTGACCTTTATTCAAGTTGGACACTAAAATGCGTTTGCTCATTTCTCGGTGTCAGATACAAATGATGATGGCGCCTCGCCCAATTACCTACCTGATGGATCCTTGTGTTCTTCTCAGACACGGGCGGGGATGATGTGTGAAGAAGGGAGGATATCTAAATTCCAGGTGCGTGCCTCTTGCTGACAAGTAGAGAGAGTGACGGTCGCATCAGCTAATGAGAACCTCTCAACTGCTTGATTATCCGTAATACTAAGCTTTTTTTTATATTAGAAAAGATTATTGTGCTCGTAATTTCAACTTTTAGCCCACGGTTCTGACTGCTTTTAATCAGATAATTTATCAGTTTAGATGGAATTTCACATGTTTAAAAATTCATTTTATACAGTTTGCGGACGGCAAAAAACTTGAAATTAGTTTTACAAGTTATTTTTTTAACCGCAAATCTATTATTTCACTTTTTTCTTAAATATTAATTTTGAATTTAAATTAAATAGATGACATATTTATCTTCATAAAATAATAAAAATGAAATATAGCTGTGAAAATCTTTTTTTAAATTTTTTTATATTCTTATATTTACAAATGAGGCACGACTACTGACGCAGCTGTTTGGTCATTGAAAACCAATTTAATTGTGCAGTTTGGATTAAAGAAATTTGAACTTGTATGGTGACTTGTTTACATGGAAGCTCTGTTCAATCGTGTAGCATAATCTGTCCAGCAGTCGAAGTTTATTTACGTTTGGGTTTACTTGCTCCACCCTGAGATTCCAACTGTTCCATAACATGAAACAACTTTTTCATTTCTTCTACAAATTTTCGTTTTATTTTTGGCAGTTGTCATAAATTGACTTCAATGACTTGGCAAGCGTAACTCATTCGAACTGTGCACATTCTTCACTGTATTATAGTTAGATTTATGACGAAATAACGAAGTCTGTGTGTTGTAAATTTCCGTTTAGAAATTTTTTAGATATATCTAGTGTTTGATTCAAGATGAAGGTGATGTAGATAACGCATTACTACATATTTCACTGAATGGGTTAGGAATGAAATATTCGGGCAAATAGAAACCTGTTTGTGTTATGGCCTTGTGTAAGTCAGTTGAAACCAAGTGGCTTGACATTCGAGAAGTCTTCATTGTTCAACGAAGAATTTTAAAATATTTTGACCAGATGCGCTCTCAAGAGGATTGGAGAACCAATCTAAAGCTTATTGACAATCGAAAATAAAACAGAATCATTAGAATTATTTAAAATTCTGTTTTTGGTAATTATTTTTACTGAAACTTTGCCAATATCATTTATACACAAATCCAACCGGTTACGCTTCAAAAAACAAGCAACAGTAGTAATAATATTGCAAATTACAAAACAACAAGTTAAAAACTAAAAATACTGCGTAGTTATTACACACGTTGTATGCAAATAGTGACAGCCTGTTTTGAGATTTTATTAAAAAAGATTTTCACAAACAGCAGAGAATTTTCTAAACCATTTGTAATCATTTACAAGCAAAGTAATTCCAAAAATAATTAAACTTCCTATAATTATTTATAATGCTTCTTCGTTCCTGTGTGTAAAATACATTTTTCTTTCGAATCGTCTACCATTAGCAATTGACAGGTAGCAAAGTTTATTATTTGCACATGCACAGCTGTTGCTCTTAGTTGAGAGGCGCACTCTCTCGGCCTTTTACAGAAGCAAAAAGTATATTTGTGATCGCGCGCCACATGCTCCTTGTAGAATCACGCGTGCGAAAGCTTTCCCAGTGATGTGTCCAACAGGAAGTCATTACCAAATGTGAACAACAATATTTATTTTATTTCGGGTCCCTTGCCAGTGATCTATTCCGTTCTGCGGCTTCGTCGACAGTCCTTGGAGATGCGTTAATGGACTTGTATTGTGATCAAGGCCATTTGTCCATTCGCGGGTAGTCCTGTGGGCTATTATAAGAAGGTAAGTTGAATCTATTTCGTCAACTCCTCCCCCCTTTCGGTGGTAGCCTTCCTCACGCTCCTTAGAGGTCATTGAGCTTCTTGAAGGTTGAGGGCCGAGCTCGGAGAAGCAGAATGAGTAAAACCGCACCTCCCTTTTTCTCTCTTTTTTTATTTTTCTTAAACAGCATTGCGAACATCCCAAAAATAAACCCGGTTAATGTGTAAGCGTTGGCAATTGTGGTAAGGAAGTCGCTCGCATTATGAATGAGATTTGGCGTCAAGATGACGCATATGCCACAGAGATGATGTCAAAGATGCGATTGGATTGAGAAGAACGATGATTTGTCTTGACTGTCTCTCTTTTTTTTGTGTTAGACAGAAATAACTTAACTTAAAATTAAATAAGAAATAAATGGACCACGATTTATCAGAAAAGATAAATTCTAGAACTTAGTCTCTTATTCTGTCATTCTGTCAAAATAGAGAAATTGTTCCTGTTTGTCATTCACTCGTTAATTTTAACAAGAATAGGTGCTAACTTCACGCATCATTGCCGTTTTTTCCAATTTAAAAAAAAATAAGGAAAAAGTTCATTAAGAGAATTTAAATTGTATTTACATATACAAAAGGCATGATAGCTTATCATCGCATTTCTTAAGAGTACTTTTAAAAGTTTAGATGCTGCTTTCTATTAAACTGAATAGTCAATTATATTAAAGTGCACATTTGGCAGGTTGAAGTGCCTTCTTCACTTTACTTTTTTCTTCTTCTTCTTTCTTCAGACACTTCCTTTTGTGTCTTCTGTTTGTTTTCTTCTGGAGTTGTTGTTGATTTCCAATTCCAAGAGGAATTTCCATTAGGGAACTGAGACTCATTAACGAGTGCACGCGTATAATTGAACACGAAGAAAAAAAAATTCATTGTTACCTCAGTAGTTTCATCTTCTGTCTTTCTTCCACACTTTGCCTCTGACATTGATGAATGGCCAAGTTGAATGCTCCTGGAAGTTGTTTTTTTATTTTTTTTTAAAAAGACTTTGTTTATTAATGACTCGAACTCATTGATTGGTATTAATTACTTTAGTTTACAACCTTTTCTTTATAATATTTAGAGGATATGCAGTCGTCTCGTGATGGCAACTCAACCAACATTAAAACGAACGACAAACCAAGACGAGGACGAAAGAGACAGGAAAAACGACAAACTGTCAGGTACTGTGTAATTGATGTTGTTTACTTTTCCCTATAAATTTGATAGAACACTACGGCAACTAAAAATGAATAATTCATAGTAGTCACATGTTAAAACGACTTGATGGATTTAATAGAATTTTAATTTTAATTTTGTACTTTAAGTGATGATTTTTTTTCTTCGTCGCTGCGTATTTGTCAATGCTTGTATGTCAAACCCCCGGAGTCGTGGCGCCGCATGGTGTTCATAGACAAATTAGATCCCAGGAGGGTCACTTGAACTCTTGAATCCTTCCTGTATAAACTATTTATTCAATTTTTGCCTAAGTGAAAAGGATACCTACGGTGGAAAATAAATTAATTTTTTTTCTTTAAGTAAACAAAAGATAAATAAAAACAATAGTTGCTGTGAATATAAATCTATTATTTGGTTTAGTAGCGGTTTCACATAATGTGTATGAGCAGCATATGTGCATTGAGCTAGACATGTGATGGTCATTTGATACAGGCCTTGAGTGTATGTTTATGCTAGCTTGTGCCTGCAAAAAAACTGTGAGGGGAAAGTTCGTTTTGTGGGAATTTTAAAATCATTCAATTCATCTGCGCTAACAGTCCCAGCAATGGGACTGCCGGCTTTAAACTGCAGTTATGTTATTGCTTGAACAAACAATAACTTTTGTCATTCAGTGCTATAAATTTTATATCACAACGACTATTTACGTTTTTTTTCATTGTGTCTCTACTCGGTAGTGATATATTCGATAATTCCATTTGATTGGGCTCCATGAAATCGAATTTAAACCATTTTTGGCCATTTTTATCGCGTTAAAATTTAGAATTTTTTAAAGCGTCTTTATAGGTATGTAATTAGAGGGTTATGAGAATTTACATGTTGTAGGATTAGGATGTGGGGCTTTGTGTGAACTTCAGCGTATATATCATTTTATAAAGAATGCAGAATTCCTGATTTGTCAAGGTTGCTCAGATTCATGGCTCTTTTGATTTTTTGGTTTAATTTACAACGGCAGTTCAATTGCCGGCTCCTTGCTTGATGTCCGCCCTTGATAGGCTGATTTAAAGGTGTGTGTGATGAGGGAGTAAGATGGTGAGAGAGCACAAGCTGAGCCCGAAGGGGGGTTGGGCATTTCTCATGTTACTCGCGACAAACTCTCAAGGATTGTGGAGCAAGCACTGCATCTGTCGGCAACAAACTTGAAACTTGTAAAAGCACTTGTGTTTGCTTTGCTTTAATTGAAGTGGAGACAAGGATTTTGCATTTAAGGGGAAATGTTTTTAAAAAAAAAAAAAAAAACCAATTAAGAAAAATTACAATCAATGCTTTTTTTATATGTAAAAAAAGTCGTGTTGTTTCTTTAGTTTTCCCCCACCGTTATAAAAAGATTGCAAGGCGCCATTACCCTCATTAAATGCCGGCCAACTCCAAATGCTGATTAATTATTACCATTAACTGCATGTCAAGTTGCCAGCGCCGTTACCTCAAGCTGAGACAATTCTGGCACAACTGTATATCAGTGGTAAAATATTTAATGGCAACCATTTCTGGTTTCCTAATGAGCACCCACCAACATCAAGGCCTCTAACTTGACGACAGACTGCGTGCTGGGCAGACGAAATATAACATCTTGGCCCATGCTTTCTGCGATATAAATACACTTTGTAGGATGAAAGTTTGCACACCACCCTCTGAGAAAATATGGCCACCAACTATCCTTTTGCAAGGGACGGAAACTGTTGAGCCGTCAGTTGTTGAGACCAGATGTTCATTAGAAATGCGCAAATTTTTAAGAGAGATAAATATTTATTTGTATGAATATTCTCAAGTTAAATTCTATAGTATGTATCATTATGTTTTCATTCCTAAATACTACGGAATCAACAACCAGCTCAAAGTTTACTGTAAGCAGATCATGTGAATAATTTTCTTTAAGGTCCTTTAGGAGTTCTTGACATTTAACCTCGTACTGTTAGGCGTGGCAGATGAATCATTTTCAGTACACAACAAAAACAACACTCAATAAATTACATTCGATTTAAAAAAAAAAAATTATTTGACATCATGATTTGAGTAATCGCTTTTAAATTTGGAAATAGGTTTGAGGCGCGCCAAGCAATTTGTTTAAATAAATCCCTCGCTTAATCTCCCATTAATAAATAAACGTCTATAAACGGATGAATGTGCAGTGCTATGTTAAAGTTAGAAGACACTAGAAAACGACCGTCATGTTAATTCGGAATTTTAAGACAAACCTTATTCATAGCTACAAGGTGGCGCTAACAGGATAGCGTTACAAATTACGCATGAAAACATGCAGCTGCAGCAGTGACATTTGCTTGCAAAGACAATTGCCTGTCTAATTCAAAGTCGGATATGTTAAGACAAATAATTCATGGTTTTCAGTGCCTATGATATGATAAACTGTCATTAAAGAGGGTTTGAAACTTCCCTTTGTTCGTGGATGATGAAATTTTTTGTGTACTTCCGTGAAGGAATTACAAGAACCAAATGAGGCTGTCAAAAGACGTTTGCCGCTTCTCATTTGCGTTTATTTGATTCCGCGTGTTTTCCTGCTTGTCTTGTCTGTTTTTATGAAGAAAAAAAATTGTATGAAATTTATAGAAGAGGGTTGCTATGAAGCATGCAGGAAATATTGAATTCTGTTTGTGAAATATGATGCGAGTGACACGACATTTCGGAGTTATCATATCAGAAGCGCGATTCATGAAAACAGGTGTTTCGCTCACGGAAAGTGGATAAAAGTTGAAGCGTTATTTAAGTAGCGATTTGTTTATGGCAAATGTTCAACATTTGTGCTCATCGCAGATGAAAATAGAAACGATCAATCATTTAATAGCGTTGTCATTCATTCTGCTACATCATTCATCACTTTATTTGTAAGCATTTTAGAAAGTCTATTTATTTTCTGTGAAAAAAAAAAGATTTTTTTTAATTTTTATTAAAGGTGCCTAGAATTTTTTTTAAACCCATTTTTATTGTCCAATTAGAACTGTTGAAAAAAAATGAACCATTTACAATTTATTTGCATGCATCTTTTCACATTTGAAAAAGATAAGAGAGATTTTATGTGTCAGCCGCCATCATCGCGTCAGTTTAGTGTAGGTTTTATTTTTGACAGCAATCTTGGTGCCGTGAAATCTTGTTTTGGAAAGCAGCAACTTTTCGCTTGGATGCTTCTCTCTCATGTTTTCTGACTGGCATCGAGCCAAACGCACAACTTACAAGCTGCACATTTGTCTACCAGAATTTCTACTTTGACTCATCCGACCCGAGCTCGTGCAAAAATCCATATAGTTTTAGGCTGACAATTCACACTGTACAGCCCCCCACGTGGCTTTAAGGTGAGTCTGCGCCCTGTATTTCTAGTAGAGTCTGTTAGAGGACACTTTTCATTTCCCCCTCGCAACTTATCATCGTCTCCCTCAGGAACATGTCCGGTGTCGTGAGCTAGCAACAACTTTCTGGAATTTTTCTCTGTAGTTGCAGAAAATGAAGCAGAACTTTCGTTACGACGCTCATATTTTATTTTTTCCGCATTCCTTATACGAGTATGTGGTTGATGGAAGTGTAGGGGAGAGTGAAGTTGAAACTTAACTGCATTATTCATACATTTCACTCTGTGGATGTATATAATTGATGAATTATATTACGCTTTCTGCTTTATTTTTTATTGTTATTGCTTTAAAATTTCGATATAGGTGCGTTCAATTTTACAGCTGGTAGCTATGACATACTTTTTTACGGCATTCCCTGCATAAGGAACTAGTCAACATACTTCAATGGATCTACAGTACACGGCTAAAAAGAATCCTATTGAAGCTTTAGTTTTAATCGATAACAGCGTTTGGTTTTCTATAAGAGACTAAAAGAGACGCAGTTTGCCGTCGGTTTACCTCGATAAGCAGCTTAACGGGGAGATTTTCTGCCTTAATGACACACAGAAGGTAGGCCCATTTCATGCGTTCTGTTCGGAAAGTATAGACCATACTGGGGCGTGAGCCGGAATTTTAGTACGGTCTTTGAATTGCGTCTATCCACTCGATTCTGTGACGTTATATAAACACACATCTGGCGTTTTTGTTTGGGATGAGTGAACGGAAATAGAAATGAATGAAAAAAGGGATATAGGGTTCAAAAATACCGTATTTTTTTTTTTTTTTTTTAATTATGTAAATAAATCAAGCTTTAAAATATTTATTTGAAATGGATTTTAAAACAAATTAAATTTCCAGTAATTTTTTATTTTTTATTTAAAAAAAGTCATTACTTTTTTTATACTTCTCCATCATCAGCACGTGGATTATGTGAAACATCAGCGAAAAATGTTGGAAAGAATAACGGATTAGGTTCGTAAGTAATGTGATCCGAATCGGGACCCGTGTGGTGTCTCTTGCTAGCCAGATGGCAACCGTGTCCTGTTGACAGCCTAACATGGCAGCCGTGTCTATCAGATTTGCACAGGTCAAGTAGTGCAGGGGTTGGTAGAGAGAGTGAAAGCCAAGGCCCATTTCTTGTCATGACCCTGCCTTCCTACCTGCCAATGGATAACTCAACAGAAGGATTTATGGTGATGGAGAAGAGGTAACAGGGGGCCGATTTTAACCCTTACCACAAACCATGCTGCTAAGTGGTTTTTGTGGGACACTTTTACCCATGTGAATTTCGCAGCGGTTACGTGAGCAACAAAATGAAAACCACAAAAATAAAGATCCACACTTTTATGACTAAAAAAAGAAATAAAAATGACAAATTGAAATGACGAGTCGTTCCGGTTCGCTCTTTCACGTTCATTTGTACTTGTGGTTTGCATTCGCGGCGCTCTCTTCTGCCCTCCCTTAAGCTTATTGAGAAGAATTTTATCTGTGACCGCGGAAGGAAGGCCACTGCCTCGCATGCATGCATCAAATACCCTGGACAAGGATCACTTTGTTCTGCGCTTTCAACTGTCTTTCCTTTATGAAACGACTACGCTCTAAGGAATGGAAAAAAGGGACTGATGGGAATTAATTTTCCTCGGTTATGGATGAAGAAATGACCCGTAAAGATCAGCACAATTGTACGCTGTGATCGTTTAGCGTGAACCGCATACCAAACTTTTTTTTTATTGTACACGCAAAAGAGGTTTTAATTTGAGGGCTGAAATGAGTTTGTGAATGTGTGCGTTCTGCATCTCGTCACAGTGTGGGTTGAGCGTTGAGCTTTGAGCGGTGTGAAGAAAAAAGAGCATTTTCGTTAGTCTTTGGTTTAATCTAGAGGTTGAATGACATAAAGCAAAAAGGCAGTTAACTTGAACTTGTCTTTTATTAAATTGATTGATTAACAGATGAATGGAGTAGATATCATCTTGCACCGTACTCAAACTTGATTCTGTGTAATGTAAGTGAAGTGTGATAGTCTCTGACAATAGAGCTGAATGAAGGCCAGAGGTGAAATTCGAGCAGTTGTGCATATGACGAATCTCTTTGCAATTCTTTACATGCATAGCCACAGCTGCCGGTCTAGCGTTGATGTGCTGACAGACGGCGCCAGCAGTCAGTGGCTTCTTTGGCCTGTTCTCTTTGTGCCGCAATTCGATCTATATCCCCCCCCTTCTTTCTCCCTCGTTCCATTCCATTCACAAACGCAGTCATTGAATATTGTCGTGCCTTAAACCAGCTTGTTTTACATGTGTACCTTCTTTCAATTTAAGCTTGATGGTGATGCTTCAAATGTAGGTCCATTTTTTTTTACGCATTAACTATTGGATTTACATTCAGAAGAACTTCTGTATAGAATATCAGATAACTGAGTCTAGTAACAGAAAATAAAACTTTTTTTTTAGTTTTCAAATTTATCTTTCCATAAATAAATGGGGATGAAAAACTTATAGAAAACTAGAAAACGTTCATAAAAATATTTTATTTTTATTTTTCTGAATTCAAAATATAACGAAGTTGAATTTCTGATGATTAACATGGTACGACGCTATTCTGTAAGAAGTGTAATTCACTTATTGTTACTGTGAGGCGCGACCGAGCATAAAAAATATGGCGTCATTAATTGCAAAGTCGAGTCGAAATCCGATTAAAAGTTTTACATGTACGAAACTCTGCCTCCAGAAACTCCTAAGTTCGAACAAAAGGCGATTGGTACTGGTTTTTATCTTTTTCATGCATAATGTGTAGGTACAGGTACTTAATTTAGCGTGATATGTTTTTTACAGGGTGTATGTTAATTGTTGCGTTTACCCATAGAAAGTTCAAGCTCTACATGGAGATATTCGCTCCATTCTCAGCGAAGGGTGGACTTACGATCTTATCTAGTCAGGTGCACAGTAGACCCTCGGAAATAAATCAGGTGTAAAAACGAAAAAGAAAAAAAAAAGGTAAATTCTTATACAGCAAATTTTAAAAAATATTTCTAAACTTTTGTTACAATTTATGGGAGAAACATCAAAGTTAATTATTACCTAACTCATTATGAATGAATTATCTTCTATCGCCAGTTGAATACAGTCATTAGTCATCCATTTATATGTCTACCTTGGTTTTCAAATAACTATATTGTAACAGAAGAAGAGTAATTAAATTTTTCTACTTTATCGTCTTCATCTTAGTCATGCTTACAAGTGAGAAAGAAGATGGATGATAAATCAGATTGCAAACCAATTACGGCTTTTCTGGCCACCATTGTCAAACATTAATTGATTCTTTTTTTACATCGAACCAACCAATAATTTAAAAAAAAAAATAAGAGATAAAAAAAAAAACCATAAAAAAAAACTTCCATTTGTGGAGGTTCATGAATTAGGAAGGGCGTCTTTGGAAGGAATTCGGCACTAATGCCATTGACATCTCTTTTCGACATCACATAAAAAAGGGAGCGCACATGGAAAGAGAATGAGGATGGCGAACAAGGGGTGGGCGCGTTTTTGGACTGAGGGAACAACTTAACTTGCCCCTTAGTGGAAATTATCCAGTGCAATTTATGAAGGAAGGCGATCAGTGCCGCTAAGAAAGGAGTCCCATCAGCACCTGGCCCCCTTATAACTCCTGTTGGTGAAAAATTGGCGCCGCAAAATTGAGTCGTTTTGCGTCTCACGTAGCTGAAAGTGTTGCCAGGTGTTGAAGCATAAATCTCGTTTGTGTGCCGCGGAACGAATTCGGCTCTCTCGACTGTGCAAGTTCTTAGTTCGAACGCTAGGTGCCTCGCTGTCCTGCGTTCAGTGACGGATGGCGGTGTGTCGGGCTCCGTCTTGTGTCGTCGGGGGGTCGGCTTTTGTCCAGAGGAGAAACCAGTAAATCACAAACCTTGCGAAAGTGGGTGCGCCAAAATTAGCCGAGCGGCCACGGCGATTCACAGGCCACTGGCCACTTTTCTCCTCCCCTCTTCACCGTCTCTCCCTTCAGTGACCAGGTAGTTCATTAGCAAGATTGGTGTGGTATGGACACGAAGAAAGGGGTGCGGATTTTGGGGAGGGCCGAAGGAATGCTTTTTTCCCACTACCTGAGATGAATAGCCGTGGAAAGGTGACAATTCTAAGACTAACAAGCATGTCCCTTTAAGCCAACGTTGAAAAGCGATAAGGTCAGCCTCATCTGACGGATGCCATGGACGTTAATGAGCCACTGCTAATTTCTTGGCGTGAGACATAGCTTGGAGGAAGGGCCCGTGAAAGTTATTACGTTCTTCTGTCCACCTACGGAGAGAGAATGGTCCAGCTGGGGCTAGCGAGAGGTTTTCTCTTGTGCATTTGCTCTGATCCCCCTTATCCGGAGGATGTGCTGATTTGGGTTGTTTGTGGACATAAAGAAGTCTTTTATTCCGCTCAACTTCCTGTGAAGATGCTCGGATTATGGCCCCCATTTCGAATTTAAGCTGCTTGCTTACATATTAGTGGTTTCCGCCCTTTAGTCAAATTAAACATTTAACGGCGAACGGTTTGTGTTGATACAACTCTTAAAAACTCCAGTTACTATTGTCGCTAAGCTAATTTGTGGAATACAAATATTTAATGAGCTAAAACCTTTAAAATCAATTTATGGTTGTACCGTCTTGTTATTTTCATTTATTTAAAACTTATTTAACACCAGCAACATTTTTGAAATTTTATTTACTTGGATTGACCGGTCGATCAAGGTCATTTTGAAGATCGAAAACCATTTTGAATGTGGAATCTCAAAAACAATCACAAGGAAAGTGACAATAGACAAATTGTTACAAATTTTTCACAGACAAACTCGTCAGACTTTACATTATAAACTCTCCCAGTTTTTTTTTTCCTTAAGAGAAGAGATTATTTCTGTGAAAAAGAAAATCAAAAAAGAAAAAAAAAAAAAAAAATTGGGTGGGCCTATTCAATTTTTTTTTCAATAGAAATTTTTTTGTGGTTTGATGAGTGACACCTTTTCTTGGATTTGTTGTCAGCTATTGAAGCCACATCATTTTGGTGGTCGACCTAGGAGGAGTCTAACTGGTAGGCCTGCCTCAACACCTTGTGCGATTCGTGCCTAGTGGCTAAGTCCGCCATCACAAAACCCAAAATCCCTCCTAAGTCACTAAACAAGAATAAAAAAAAAAAAAAGAAATAATAATAATAATAATTTTTTTTTAAACATAATTTTTACCACCCGCCGTGATGAATTTATTTCGTTCTATTTTCTGTCATTCAAAACACAGCTCAAGGACATGTAAAATCAAATGACTTGAAAATTGCAGACATTTGGAATTTTTTTTTTCTCCCTCAGATTTCTTTTTTCCTACGAGTGTCTGCCTCCCTTTTTTCTTCCTCCAGCATTGAGCGACTTGTGTTGGAGCAAAATATAGACATCAAACTTGTGTTATGCAGACGCGGACAGCGGCAAGCGAAGTGCAGCAGAAGAAAAACGGGTTTTTGTGGAGGTTCGTTCCGAGTGAAGAAATTTATTAGCATATCTGTCGGGTTTCCAAGGCGACACACACATGTTGTCTATGGATGTGTCACACGCATTCAAGCCAAGTGTCTTTTTCTTGCCAGTTTGCTTTCCTTCACAGTCAACCCCACCAACTTGCTTTCAGCTTGATTTGCCAGAAAAGTGTGAATGGACAAAAGCCCTAGACTAAGGATAATAAAAGGTCCACTGGCCGCGCACAGTTTACTTTGCTCCATTGAAAACTCCCAAAAGACCAATGGCTCGTTTGAGAAACCGACCAAATGCTAAGAAAAGATTTTTTTTTTTTCATATATTTTAAATTGATAAAGTTATCTAATTCGATATTATGAAAAGAAAATGAGGTTCTGTAATGAGCGGCGTGGTTCTAATATCCTCATTTCACTTGTCAGAAGGGGAGAAAGATGTAGCGGGTCAAGGGTGAGGTGGTCGGGAGGGTGAATGTTGGAAAATTATGGTTTGAAAGCGGGAGAGACGCTTATAAAGCCAACCTTAAGCTATGATGGAGGTCCATCTTCCATACTGAGAACGTGATAACGGATACAGTCAACTGCGCACACTCCTGTAATCTGCCAAGTCTCGACTGGTAATGATTACCCGCAACTTGATTACTATCATCGCATTTGATACTGATGTCTCATTTTTAAAAGAAAAGGGAGGTAGAATGTTTTCTGCTTCAATATTTTCGTGTTTTTCGTGTCTAATTTCACATGTCATTATTCGTAATTGGGATGTTTTCAGTTGTATACCTGGAACAAAAAAAGGAAATACGTCGGGAGGGTTTGTGGCATTGGGAGAATTTATATTCCAGTGCTTTTTTTTATTTAATTTAATTGAATTCAGCAATAAAATTCGTGAAACTATTACTGTAATTGATGTAAATTTGTCTCAGAAAATGCCGTTTTGGGCATTTTATAGCGACTGAATGGTAAAAAAAATAAGAATTTGCACTTTATTGATATTAGAAAAGTTTATTAGGTCATAAACTTGAAATAAATACTTCTTTTTTTTTAGGGGAAATTTAAAAAATGAAAATGTATTCATGTTTGGATGAAAAGTGATTAACGCCTCGTTAAAGATCATTTAAGTATGAAGCAGCTTGTTATGCTCTTAAGGTATATCCTTCCAACAAGGCTGATAATAGAGGAAATGGTTTGTTTTCAAGGTCGTTAAATGTTATTCGTGAGTAACATAATTTTTCATTCCCTAAAAAAAAAAAAAGAATTGATTTGTTAGTGTAAAATTGGCTTTCAGAAAAACTTGTTTTAATTTTATATTTCCACTTTTTTGTTGTTAGAACTTTTCAAAAGCCACCGAAATTGGATCGAGATTAAAATCATTTCAAAAAGACATGTACCTAGATGAGTTACTCGATTGCCTCTGAAAAGCACGACAATTGACTAAATTAAATTCGTATCTGATGAAATGTAATCTCCTATTGAATAATCTAATTGCTAAAACATTTTAACTTCACACTTGAAAAAAAAATGGGACTTTCAATTTTTTTTTTTTCCTTTCAGTTTTTTTTAAAAAATGATGATTTAAGCTTTATTTTTTATTTATTTTTTTGCACAAGTACTTTGGAATATTTAAAGTAGTGGTCAAGATTTATGGCGTCAACTTTTGCGATTATTGTGCACCCTCCACATCCATTACCTGAATGCAGAAAACGGAAATTTAATGGTCGGAAGGGGGAAAAAAAGTGTAAGAATTGATAAAAACAAAGTGAAGTGTTCTGTTACACAATTTAGATAATATTACTCATTAAAAAGAAAAAATGATAATAACAAGAAAAAGAAGAGGGAGGGAAAAAAAAACCTCGAAAACTTGCGTGAGGTTTATGAGTCCGGGTGGTCAATTTGGTTTTGTAGCTTCGGGATAAGGAAGGAGTGGCCAGTGGTGAAGGCGGTCAGGGCCGTGGCCAAGTGATGAAATCGTCGCTGGCAACGAGTAAATTCCACGCCGATTGTGGCGCTCCTGATTTACGGTGCTGCACCCTCTCCGGTGTCAGGCAGTCAAAGTTAGGGGTCAGTTGAGACACAATCGTTGGCGAAAAAGGGAAAAAAAAAAAAACTCCTGCTGAGCGCTTTTTCTAATTGATCCGTCCTTATATACACACAAGAGATATACTTATGAGCATTGGGGTAGAAGACAGGAAAAAGAACGGAGGGGACTCCATTTGTTGTTGGTGGGGAGAATGATGGAGGTTGGAATGAGGGAACTGTTCTCATTGGCTGGTTGGTTGCGGGCACCGGCACTAGAGGGTCCCCGCCTCCCTGTGCTGATTGAGTCCCAAGTAGTATGGGTCTGTGAGGCGCACGTTGTCTAAGAACAAGCGTCTATCCAAGTGGAGGTGGAGACTAAAACCCCCCTTGCTTTCTCAGCCACCTACGAGTTTAGGACCCCCATCCTACGTTTCAACACGAGCATATACGGCCACACATTGCCACTTAACTATGTGTGGTGCGGCCACCCTGCTCCGACACTCTCGGAGGATTATTCCTGCTTTTTAAATTGCAAGATGGAGCAAATTTTGTGTGATTTCTTTGATATAGTGAATGTGTGATTTTGCGACAATCAATTTGACTGAATTTGAACAAGTGTTCATAAATTGAAGGTAAGGTTAATTTTTTTTTTTTTTTTTTTTCTATTACATTTGTTTGTTTTTATTATTGAAATGAAATTATTTCTCTGTCTTTTTTTTGAAAAATACAAAAAAATAATAATAATCATTTTGAAAAAAGTTGGGTTAAAATGCAAGGTTATGCCTGCGTTACTACACATGGTGTCGAGTTAAGGAGGAGCGAGAAATGAGCTCGTCAAGTCAGTTTCACACTTGGTCTTCACAAATTGCCACCATCTGGATGAGCGTTGACTGTTGCTAAGAAGTGGCTGATTTATTTGGCAGACGGAGTTCGCTAATGAACTTCATCAGCTTTAAAGCTCGTTTAGGGTATGCTCTGTCCCGAAAGTGCATTCCATTTAAATTTAAATTTAGCTTTTTTTTTAATGCATAGAGTGTATTGTAATGTGCGGTAATTTTGGTATCTGGTTTACACATCGATTTCCATACCGATGGGTTGAATTCGCACAAAGTAGGCTACCCATGCGAGAGATAAAGTGCATTCGGGCATGTTGCTTGACCTGATGGGAATTTCAGAGCCCGTTAGGTGTGAATCCTGTATTTACGTTTCAGAAAGATACTGTTTAAGAAGAGGCTTCCTTTGAAATTTGACTCCTGTTAGTGGTAAAGTGGGGGAGCTAGAAATCCCTCTTTCCCATACAAAATCTCATGTATGCAGTCGCTTTAATGATACCCCTACAACCCTTGTTTGAAAACTAATAGCGTAGAAACACTTAAATTCACCAATAGAATTCGGCGTCTTTGTATTTATTTAGACAACTTACTTCAATGTGCAACTGTAATTTGGATCTTCAATGACCCATATAAAAAAAAAACTGTTTTTAAGTCAAAACTTGTACTAAAAATATACAGGTTGAATTGGTTTTGCAGCAGTGGTCGGTGCTGTAATACGGTAAAACGATATTTGTATGGTTGTTTAATGGAGAGGGGCAAACGCGAAACGAAAATGTGCAATTGAGTTTTAAATGAAAAAAGAAAATCTAACCCATTGTGGTCGGGTTTAGCGAGGGATTGTCATTGGCAAACCCCGAATCACTTGTGCTTGAGTGCCGGCCAAAGAAGTTGAGCCGAGAAGGGGATCCGACTTGCACCTCCCGGCTGAGCCGATTGCTTTTCCCGCAGCTGCACAAAGCGTGGCTGTTGTTGTGGGAACTGCAAACCGCTGTGACGGCTGGCGCCCGGTGCCCCGGAATTAATCTGCTCCGTTGGTCAGCTTTGTCAAACTGAGTGTAGTGGGGCTCATTTGGAGGATTTTTCATGTAAACCTCCCCACATATATAGACATTGACTAACCACCATCGCACTCGTCGCCGCCACTCTTGTATACGCATATATTTGAGGGTGATCTCGAGTACTACCAGTCAGTCTCGGATGTAAAAAGAACGAAACAAAAAGTTAGACAAAAAACTGGAGTGTAAAGAAACGAGCAGGTGTGAGAAAAATTCGATAGACGCGGGTTTTCAATGAAATCTAGCTGTTCGTACACGAATGTAAACACTTTTAATGTGGTAAAATGAACTATTTGGTGCAAAATGACCAATATACCTTGATTAAATTGATAAATATATCTAGATATTCCCCAAAAACGGTAAAACTGTGGAGGAATGCCAAGAAATCCAGCCATGCAGACTGGTAAGCAAAAGCAAGCAACACACCTGACTTTCCCTTTTCTTGTAAACCGTTTTAAAGATGAAATTTCTTTCGGATGTTTGAGGTAAACAATAGCGAGGCGGTTTTTCTTTTCATTATTTTTGATGTGGGATTTTTTTTTTCACGCCGGGCGATTAGTGGTAAGTGGTAAACGTACTGACAAAAACAAGGGTGGCTCTTGTCCACCTTAGTATGTGGTCTCTTCAGTCGTCCAGGGCCGTTGACCAGAGGGATCTATTGTGCCCCTTTCTTTTCCTGCAAGTCATATAATTTAAGGATTAGGGGTTGTTATTTTTCCTGTTCACTTGGTTCCAAGTACGTAGGGATCTTGTTTCCTCTATGCACAACTCTGTGCTACTTTTCGTATTTTCCGCATGAAAAACAAGGGAAACTGTCAACTTGCTTTGAAAACCTTATTCAAAGACCAAAAATAGAATCGATCAAATTAGCGTGAGTGAACTGAACAGTGAACACGACCGGAGTCGAAAACAAGGGTTGAAAAATGTTCGAGCCGAAATTAACATACGTGGGAACCTGCAATTTTCTTATAATTTTATTGCGCCTTTCTCACCTTTTGCTTGCCTTTGAATTTGCAAACGCACCAGCTAGACCCTTCTCCTTTTTACACTCAATAGATAAGCAATTAAAAAGGCAGTAAAATGTTCACAGTCCCAGCGGCAGCTCCCGAGACGGATTCGGCAAAAAGACGATGACACCTGTCGGCTTTTGCCCACTTCAGTCGACCGGGGAAGAATTATACAGCTGCCGTAAAAAAAGTATTGCCTAGGTGGAATTTATTTTATGGGTCCATAGAGTTGGATGCTTGAGGTGGGAAATGAGGGAAGAGGGGGCGAACGCAGGGGTTGTCGAAAGCTTAGGGCCATACACGTGCACAGGGTACAGCGTGGCGGATGTTGTGATATTTAGGGCGGTGAGCGTGAAACCCGAAGCGTGAGACTGACCAGGTCTTGTGACAAGTGGAATGTCAGTTGGAAAATGTGTGACCGTTGGCTGGAGTCAAGTGTGATTCCACGGCTATCAAAATGTGTGGTCATGTTGTCCGTTTCGACAGACATCTCTTTCGCACCTCTCTCGTTATCAGTTGATCTACTCGACAAATTAGAAAAATGATTTTTAAAATTTCAAATTAATTTTAATTTTAAATTTTTCTTTTAAATTTTAAATTTGAAATGAGTTAATATTTTTAATTTCGATTACAAGAGTGCCATCTTTTGCTGGTGGTTTAAAGCTTTATGTTTATTATTGTTTTTATTTTTTGCTTTCAAATTCGAGGTTAATGCGCACCGAGACTCGTTGGCATGTTGTAATAACTTTATTCTGTATTCACTTTCTGCCTAATTGTAGTAATTTAGTTCAATCAGGTCGGCATTTGAGGGTTGATAATTTATGACTTGACCCTTTTCATATAGAAACTTACCTCTGCCGACTTCAACGTCTTAATCATGTGGTCTGTAGACAAATTTAAGTAAAAATAGAACAAAAAATTCTCCTATTAAAACCAACAAGAATTTCAGCTAAATTATATTTGGTAGAGGGGAAAAAATCACACTTAAAGTTGAAAAATTGTGAACAAATTTCTCTTTTTTACAAAAAAAAATTTAACTTGAAAAATTAAAAAATAAAAAAAACTTCATAAATTTTTCACCACTTGTAAGTGTACACAATGGTTTGCCTGTGGCAATGCATAACCAGAACTGAATATAAAAAAAAATGATTTACTGGGGTGTGTCAAGTGAGTCTGTTGGGGTGGCCCTGGCTCGGAGTGCGACTTAATCCATTAGTAATTCCGAATATTTTGAAGAAAGAATCTCCCAAAAAAATTCGGAATTCTCGTTTTTAACAAGTTAATATATGTTGCTATAAATTTATTTGTATGCCAATCCATAAAAATTTAATAATTAGCTTTAAAAAATTCCCGGGGGGTGGGTTGCGTAGACCCGATGCCTCGAGACAGGCCACTTAGTTAACGTCACGTCACCCAAAAACGGCCTCTGATTTCAATCTACTTACCATACCCTAGTCTGAATTTCAACACCTCCCAACGAGAAAGGAAAGAACTAATCAAGCCACCTGTAAGTGTGGACGGGCCTCGAGTATGGGGAAGCCTAGGTCAAGGCCCCTTGAGGGCATAACTCGTGGGTGGAGCAAGTTGTCTGCCCCTGATGGCAGGTGGCAGTGGCCGATGTGTCCCGCGCGGAACCGACGAAGCCAGCGTGCAAGCACCGAGCGCAAGATAAATGGCCGGCCCAGCGGGCGATGAGGGTGCAGCTCGCGGGCCCCCGGTGCTGGGGCCATCATTTTTCACAGGTCGGAAAAGCGTGACACAACATAATTACGCTGGGCGCCCCTTTTTTGCCTTTGTTCGAATGAGAGAAAAGTTTGGTTAGACGCACACAATTGGGGCGAGATGGATTTCTTGTAGGACAAGTCGAGGAATTCGGACGATGCACCGCAATCATAATTGACACAACTTTTGTCACACCAAACCACACGCTCTTTTGCGGTTTAAAGGTTTCCAATGTCAAAAGAAGACGACTTATTTTCCCAGGAGTGTCTGCATTGCGATTTTGTAATGAGCAAATTATCTGTATCAATTGTTAATAAGCGGGTGCAACGATAAATGATGACGTTGGCCAATGTGGGAATTATATTTTAATTGCATTCTTCATAATTCCATGACTAAGTGTAATTAAAGAGATTAGGAAAGTGTCAAGTAATAAACAATTGATGGCCACGCATAATTTAAAAAAATAAAAGTTATTTTTATTTTTTTATTTTTTTATTTTTTTATTTTTTAAAATGAATAAAAATTTGAATTTAATTGCAGGTAAAACGATCAATGAGGGGTGCGATAATCCCGCTTGCATCACGTCCAGCGTGAAGATTCCATCTTTAAGTGTTGACTTTTCCTGCTCAACATGCAACAAAAAAGACCAAATACCAGCTTCTTCAGTTTTTGGATCTGTGGCCTTTGATCCCCGCAACGGACTTATGGAACCTCATTTTGGTTAGTACAATGAACCGTTTTATTTTGGTTTCGCATAAACTTTATAAAAGCTCGCTTAATGTTGACGGCCCATAATTTCATATTCTCTCATCCACCTTGTTGCTGAAATATCATAATTGACCTTTACAAAGTTCCTCTTGTCAGTATTTCATTTTGGAAGTACAAAATCTTTTTTTTCTCACAAGATTTTATCTGAAAGTTTTGAATTTGTTCTCCAGTAGAGATCAAGTGAAAGAGAAGTACAATTTGTGCATAATTACAGGGTTTTTTTTTTTTAAATTTTTTTTTTTGTTTTTGATGATTTGACTTGTACAGGGTTGGTACCACTATTTGATGTAATTGGCTGAACATGCACTGTATCATTAGATGATGTTTACGGCATGGCTGCAAGGGAGATACAGACGAGTTATTTGCACGCATGCGTCGATATCAGATGATTGCCTGCATAAACTCAATTTGTAGGCGTTTCGTCTATGAAAAGTTAATTACGACCACCACAAAGAATGGTGAAGGTGCCGTGTTTGGCCTCGTCCGTGTTGAAATAATTCACACCTAATTTAATTGGATATTATGCAAGTGATATGGACCGCGAGGCTTTCAATGCAAGATTGCTAAGCGGATATGAAAATTAATATTATTATCAAATTAGAAATTAAATTCAAGAACGTGTTTAAACTCGAGTCCGTTTTGTACTATAAAGGTCTATTTCAGTGTCTTTGTTTGTGAGCAACAAAGGTATACTTTTAACTCAATTACATGAAACCGGCAATTTTCGTGTTGGGATGATGAGGGACGTGTTTTTCTTTCCACCAGGTGGTGCTTGAGCGTAATGTCAGTAGCTTCCCTTAATAGTGTTGTTGAATATAACCTTTCATGTCAGTCAAGACTTCGGGTTGTGCTCATTATTTTAATTTTAGACTTAAAATTAAGTAATTAAAAGACTAAATACACATGAATGCACTTTTTGAAATATATATATTTTTTCTTTCTCTCTCTCTCTCGCACGAAATTAACACGGACGAGGGCATCGGAAGAATTCGGATTTGAGTCTGGATAAAGTGAGAAAAATGATTACTCTTCGTCTCTTGTTTATCATAACATCATCAATATGCATGTATTTGCAAGTTGGGTGTATCAGAATGAAATATGTGAGCGAAAACATGGCTTGGATGACATTGATTGATTTGTTGCATTTTGCAAACACGTCTAGCGAGCATTTTTCGACTCGTTTCTTCACGTTCTGTGCTAATGAGCTCTGGATAGAGTGGAAAGTATGTGCAAGCTCTCCAGCACAGCAAACCATGCTTTAATCATTAATCATTTTCCATTTTCCATACCCATGTGAGAGTAAATGATGATAGAAATACATCCAGCGATGAAAAAAAAAATTCTTACAAGACATGAATTCACACTTTGAGTTAACTACTTGCACAAGCCAAATCCCTCGAGGGTTTCCATGCAAATTTTTGGGATACTTGAGTTTATTTACGCGGGAAACCGGTTTGGCTTAAATAATGGAGGAATTAAAACGTATCTTGTTTATAATTTAGTTTTGTTGCACTCTGAGACCAAAAGTTAACACCACACATATGGCGGGTGAATTAAATTAAGGCACATTGCCGTCCCTTTTTCCACCTGTACCAGGTTAAATGCGTCTGGCGATAAATTGGTGTCCGTGTACAGTATGGAGGGAGTAAAAGGAGACACTGGAATGGGGATTGGTGTATGGGAGGTAAAGTTATAAGGTGTAAGTTATGGCATAACGTTTGGCAACCACAGAAGCCAGAATGTTATAAATATTTCAGGGTGGGCATTGTGTGTGTGCTGGCTAAGTCGGATTTGTAAGGAGGCAGCGTGGTAGAACCACCCATTTTTTGGTTCTCGTTTTATTTCACGTTGCCATAAATCAAGGGGGTTTGGGCATAGGGCCATGGGTATGGGGCTTTAAATGTTCCGAGGGTCGGATTCAGGGGAAAGAAAGAGGAATATTAGCACGGAGATTAGGTACAAATTTTGAAGTCGTTTTGGATTGTGGAATTTTGTAAATCAAATTGCTTGATTAATGCGTGTGTAACAAAAATAGCATTTCTACGGTATTTTGAAAATTCCAAATTTGAATGTTGCAGCATTCTGAACGACTTTTTTTTACAGCTCAAATAAAAATAAAAATGGCACTATAAACGCAACACGTTCGCAAAGTATTTAGAGAAAAAATAAAGTTATTAATAAAAAAAAAGTGCCAGTATCATAAAAGATGATGTTAACCTATGTTTTAGATAATAAGTAGGTGTCACTTGCAATCACTTGAAATCACATTTTATTTTGACTATATTAACAAAAGGATACACGAGTACCAATTTGCATTTCTTTTTTATTGAGGCACACCTGTTGCTCACGAGAATGAGCCACCTTGGCTGACGTGTGCTGTCATCCCTTCGTCCGTCTTATTTTCTCTTGCACGATCCATTTTAGCATGCATGGTCAAGTCTTCCCAGATGTTGTTGTTAAACAACTTAAAAATTGCAGGTGTCTGTAATGGGAGAGCAGCTGGTGATGAGGATACGGAGATGCTTAAAGGAGCAGTTCGCTTCTTTGGGGCCACTTTGGGAGGAGGCCCACCTCGGCTTCTTCTAACGGCTGTCAGTAGAAATATCACAATTGGCTGGTAATTACGGGCCGGTCCCAGGCGCGTGAGTGATGTATCTCGCGGCAGTCACGAGAGCTTTGCTGCCTATTTGCCTTTCTTGCAACTACTACGATGGCGAGAAGGTCGGCGAAGAGTGGGAAGGGCGAGGCAAAATGGCTTTATCTTGTGCAGTTTGGGCACAGCTGTTATTTTCGCCAGGCCAAATTGATGCCCACGGATCGCATTCATCACGAGGCTTAATAACAGGCCTGGTGCGAAACACTCAAGCCGTGCTTTTGACAGCAATTACACAGCAACAACATAGCTACGAGGGAGAGAGAGAATGAAGGGCGCCCTCTGACCATTACGCCGAGTTGTCTTTACTTATTAACTATCAGTATCCTTGGCACCTTCGTGTCAAAAACCTGCCATCATTATCATTACGAATCGGCATGTATTGGTTGATATGTAATTTATGTTGAGGAAATGATTTCGCTTTGTAATGCCACTTGTTGAAAGGTGATGGCATGAGATGAAGAAGCTATTAAGCTATGATTTCTCTTTTATGGACAAAGGGGAGGGTATGAACACACACGGGATTTGAGGTGGGAGGTCAAAAATAATGGAAAATGCACAAATTGCAAAAATATTGATAATCGTATGGTAATTGAAAATTGGCAGTGGGCTTAATTATTAACTTTTCTAGATTATTATTTTAATTTAATGTATAGGAATCAAATAGCACGCTGCAGAGCCACTATAATTAACAGTAAAAAGTGGTCATTTGCATTTGAAAAGAACAGGAAACTAGGGATAATAGTTTTTACACCTTTTTTTTTAAAGGTCAAGTGCACCGAGTGTTAATCTTGTTACCAAATAAAATGGACAATCGGTGCGTAGCTAATATTTGATATAGCATTATTATAGATTGGGTGATGTTTCTAAATTGTATAGCTAATGCTTTTATTTATACAAGCCATCTGGTTTCTTTCTGAGTGAACAGCATACAGATTAGCAGTAACTAAAAAAAAAGTGATTTATTTATTAATCTCAATGGGTCTAATTACACAATGCATTATCATCCCATCTAAAAACATCCGAGCCCAAAAAAACCACCAACATATTTCACCTTGATGTTTTTAGTGTCAATGTTCTTATTCTTTTCTATCCCCTTACATTGACATAAAAGGTGACAGCAGCTTCGACTTTGGGTGATTTACACCATCAGTTTTTGTATCCATTGAAAATAGCTGGCTTTTTTTGGTCACGACTCTGTGTGGGGTTGTTTACAAGAAGGCTTAATTATATCATATTTCATCGCACGTCAGCTGGGTTTAGAAGTGGAAGAAAAACCGGAAGTGGAAAAAATTTGCGCCTAAATAGCCTTGTGTACGGGTCACAATATA
Source organism: Strigamia crassipes (assembly GCA_034683725.1). Taxonomy (NCBI): domain Eukaryota; kingdom Metazoa; phylum Arthropoda; class Chilopoda; order Geophilomorpha; family Linotaeniidae; genus Strigamia; species Strigamia crassipes. Next base: position 33,604 of record JAQFXT010000186.1, read on the forward strand.
AATGGGAGTACCGGCATAGGAGGCTGTGGTCAGTTACACAATGGTGTCTTTTCACTGTCGGTTACACCTGTTGTAGCATGGTGAAATCTTAATCAGACGCTAAGGGTCTTTGGTCCCTCGTGGAACCGGGACGCAGAACGAATCGATTTGAAGTCAGGTTTCAACTCGCGCCTTCTTTACAATTCAAGCGACGACAGAATGGAAATCATGTAGGGCGTAAAGGATTGATGGATAGCGGATGGGGGTTCTGCTTGATTTGCATGAAAAAATGACACTTGACTTTATAAATTTATTTTTTTGAATGTTTTAGGGCTTCCTCTGCAATTCCCAAGTGCGTTCGCCACGTTTCACACACCCATCCCTGTTGATCAACGGACTCACGAAGGCCGATACGTCTGGGATCAAGCAGCAGCGGTCCGTATACATCCGTTTCATCATCCGAGCACTCATGGGTAAGAAAATATTTTATTTTAAAAAAGAAAAAAGTATTTATTTTTATTTTTTAAATTTTAACTTGGGATCGTATGATGTGATGGTTATTGCACAAATGGTTATTTAATACGCTTCTATAGGGAAATGAATTGGCTATTGAATGCATGACCCGCTAGGGATGATTAGGTGGCAGGCCACAACTCGAGAGTGGATTACTTGGCTTATCTGAGGTGACTACAATACGGTGAATAGGTCGACCCATGCCTTGTATGATGCATTGGCCTTGTCATTTTAGCAGGGGTGGAGTTGAGTCACCCCGGTTCTGGGAGAGGGAAGCATGGAAGAAGGGTGAGACAAGACTTGCTTGTGACAGCTGTCAACCTTGCATTAGCGACAAATTATTCGCAGTTAAAAATCGTCGGTTTGTGTTGATTTTGTCAGCTGACGAACCGTATTTGCTAATCTGCTAGTTAGTTGCCCGTGAAATATCCGGATGATTGATTGTGCCATATTTTTTTTTTTTTTTTAATTTTTAATTTTATAAAAAAAAAATATAGTGAAGAATTTGGATATTTCACTGTTCAGTTTCGGACTTCAATTTTGATTTTTTTTTTTGTTGGGTTTGGACAGAAGCGCCACTATGCTGCTAGTGTTTACATGAAAATCCGTGTGTGTTCACGCTCAACTGACATGAAGAAGTTTGCCTTAACGCAGGTGGTACACACATGATCCCAGCCGATCAAACACACATTAGTTTCAGTTCGCTTTTAATAGGGTGGGCCCGTATGTACACTAACTTCTGTATTTGCAAAGCTCTTTGCAAAGTGTGAGAGCAAGCGTGCCATTTGATCTTTTTACTTACATTATCAATTGAAAAAAAAATATAAAAATATGAAACTAAAGAAAATAATTATTGCGTGTAGGTGCTATTTAATAAATTAAACGAATAAATAAACAACGAAAGAAAAAAGCAATTTTTTTTTATTATTCCATACTTCTTGCACCTGTGTGAGACTTGCGATAAAACAATAATAATCCTGTTATATTTTGTCCCACCAATTTACTTGGTATTTTAATATTATCCCTGGTGGCCATGCCTCCAGAAAATGGATCTTGGCACCTCCATAAATGTCGAGGGGAACCTGTCCTTGTCCCTTTGTTTGGAGGCCTATTCTCTCCCTCCTATAGTTTAGATGAGCTATAAAAACAAGGACTTAGCTGTCACCTTGAGGACATGTGCTTACTAATGGAATGAAATTTCTCTTTTTCTTATGGCGACCTCTGGGGTTAGTTCAATTGAAGCAAATCCGAATTGCCCAGCAGTAATAACCCACCCAAGATCGCACATTTTAAGCATGGTTTGCTCTCTTTTGTGTTTCTCCGATTAACGTGTGGCTGGACAGTGTGAAAATGCATTAGACCCACCTGTTGTTTTTCTTTTGCGCGTTGATTACAGCCTACATTGGTGACACGTTGGTAGCACCTTCGCGATACTGCGGGGAACTTTTCAATATTGTTCAAGTTGCAGGCTATTTACATGTGAACTCATTGTCGAATGCCTATTTTGTGTAATTGGAATGCTAGTTGTAGTTCTCTTTATGTCCAGGGTCATGGTCCACTCCTCCCTACCGCAGGGAGTCCTTAAGCTGCCTTCAACGGCTTTCGGTTCACAAGTTTCCTGGCATTTTGAAGCACAAACTAGTGCATTTGAAATTGAGTAAAATGAGAATGAGGAGGGAGATGTTCCATGAAAAATGTAACCTTCTAGTTGATCTTAGATTGGTTACCAGGGCAACCAATTCTTTGCCTTGTCATGCTGTTCCGGATGCATTTTTTTTTCTTCATCTGGCTTCCACGCAGTCTGACAGGTGAATGCATTTTAAGCCAGACTCTATTTTCTTGACAACTTGAGATAATCGGAACTGATGTAAAGCAAAATGCATTTTGAATGACACTTGCGTGTGATGTAATTAAAGGAGAAAAATGTAAAAGCTCAAGAATGAGCAGATGAATATCTAACGAGTTTTTAAAACACAAAAAAAAAAAAAGAAGAAGAAAAAAAAAAAAAAAAGTGATTTTCGGGTTGAATTTTAAAATAGACTTTGTGTTTACGAGATCATTGACATTCCATGCCTGCTGACCATACAGATGAAGTAAGATGGACAAAAGCATGTCTTTATTGTGCTTTTGGAGGGAGCGAAAGAGCAAGACCTCCCTTGTCAGTTCTTGACGCACCAAAGCACTCCATATGAAGAGATTGAAGGAGGGAGAGGGGGTGGGAGGAGAGTGGCGAGCCAGCGGGAGTGAACTGCCCCTAAGTCAAGCTGACAAGTGCCCAGAATACCGCTTTTGCTCTTGAACCTGATGGAGGCTCTGGTCTAGTGATAGCTTTGAAGGAATATCTTTCTCCATATTTTTTCAAAGATAAAAATGACGCCTAAAGTAGACTGTGTAGTGTTTGAACCTAAATAGGACCTGCTCTGTTTCCAGGTTATCTGGTTAAGACGATAAACAGAAAAGTGAAATTTGAGAAAGAAACACTTAAAATAATAACTTTTTAAACATTTGGACTTATTCATTTTAAAATTATTTATTTATTTATTTATTTATTTATTTATTTATTTATTTATTTATTTATTCAGTCAAATGTTGAGCTTGACTTAAGTTAATTAGTTGCACTCGTTACAAAGTATAGAGAGCAATGGGAGGGGTTTTGAAATGAAAATAGCCAAATGAGTTTGAGTGGGGAACACAAAGTGAAACAGTTTGTACATCTGATTTATGTACAAGGGCTAGTTACAAAAGAGGCCAGGATAATGACTTTTTTCCCCATTGGCTCAAGAAGAAATAGAAAAAGAAGAGGCAGGTTATTTGTAGTTGTAAAACAAGAAGAGTAACTCCTTCATTGATTTATCGGTATACATTTTGGGAAGTCTTGTAATTGCTTCCTTGTATAAATTGACAGCTCCACTCCACCTCCATATCTGGGATTGAAAATTTAAGCGGATAGAATACAATAAATCTATATTTAATGGCAACAAGTTTATATAAATTTCGAGTGAAAACTGAAGTTGTCACTTTTGGAATGTGATAGGAGCACGAGCTGGAGGCCAAACACGAAAAAGATGTCCTAGTTTGATAAATTTTGTGACTGACATAAGAGTATATAAATATAAATATAAATATATAAATAAACTAAATAATGTATGAAGTACGTCGGATACATTAATAACAAGTATTACTGGCAAATATTTAGGTCAATACGAGCAAATGAGACGTCATTTGAAAAGTGTTGAGCTCAATTTCCTCGCGTATAAAGTACCAAATCACTTGACTGGGCAGGTTTTTACTCCTCCTGAAGGCGAACTGAGGGAATGTTTTTATTTTAGTTGCCAACACCACCCCAAGAATCGAGTGTGGTTTCGACCAAGAGGGCAAGAAGGAATGGGAGGGGAGATGGAGTGTGATGGGAGAGAGATTTTTAGACTTACCCCTGCTCACCACATGATGGCAAGCAGGGGCTGAGAAGGATATTTGGACCCATTCTGAGGCATGATGGTTCCTTTTGTTAGAATCCAGAAAGCAGGTCAGCACTAGGGACCGCAAGTAACCCCAGAAAAATGTGAAGGAAGGAGCGCACTTTGCTTCACTATGACTGGGCGAAATCTGCCCGAGCGCCCTCTTTTGTCAGCCCGTTCGGAGCCGAGCGATGCATGTAATCTTAACGGGCTTTGGGACCTTGGACATCCAATTGAACTTGGTCCACATTACGAACGTGCCAAGGACTCAACGAATGGGTGTGGGAAAGGGTTACGGCGAAAGCACTCGCTGCATCAGACTTATTGTCAAATTGCCATATGGTTTTTAGTGTTTAGCACTTCTGTCCCAATCCCCTCCCCATTACCCGACATTTGGCCATATGGAACGCACGAGGCGCACATTTGAGCAAGTTTAGCACTTCCTTCGTGGCTTGTGTAGTTCCCGGCAGGGTGTTGCTGGGACAGCATCTGGTTACACGCCGAGATCCGTTTCCACCTTTGATGGCTCTTTCTTTAAAGGAGGGATGTTCGCACTATCGTTTTCTTGCACTTCTTCCCCCCTTGACTTTTCATTTCTTGAAGTGCCATCTGGTTGCATCGGGGGGCCTTTTGGCAAATTACAACTGCTGAAACGCACTTTTTTTATTTTTTATTTTTCTTTTTTTCTTTAAAAAAAAATATTTTCTTTGTGTAAATGATTGCAAATTGATTATTATCTATTAAGTTGTCATTGAGATATATGACTCCTTTGAGAATTTTTGTTCAACCGGTCAGGTGCGATGTTTAGTGCCCGCCCCGAGTAGGTTTTGAGAGGGGCGACTTGGTCCGCTCGGCTTGCCGGCTCGGGCTTGCTCGGGCACTTGGCTAAGTTTGTAGGTGGCGCTGCTCGCTTCGTTGGTGGCGCGATGCAGTCACAACCTCTTGGCGCGCGAAGTTGGCGCCGCACACGGCTCGACCTTGGTGGCGCGCACACACACAGCGGCCTCCCCACGTCGAGCACCGAAACTCGTCTCACGTTCGTGGTTTTGGGATACATTCTCGATTTTTTTGGAGATTATATCAACGCATACTTAAAACATGAACACTTTTGGCTGAATACTTGGATTTTATTCGCATGGGGGAAACTTAAATAACACCAAAGGATTATTATTTACAATAAGGATTCTTTCCGCTTGTTCACTGGAATGGACCTCAGAATCGACACAGCTAATAGTCATTCAAGAGAGTTTATGGTGAGTTATAAACTATTCTGAATGTCAATTTATTCACTACTTTTTAATTATAATTATAAATACCACGTAATAAACAGAGGAAAAGGGTTTAAATTAAAATTTTACGATATTTTGAAACAATATTTAATTGACTTTAATTCTACTGTATTATCATGTAATTGATTTTGGAATTGTAAGCAGACTGAGTCACAAAAACAAAGTTTCCAATAACATTTTAGGTTTAGTGTGAAGTTTTCTTGTTTACTGTGTAGGCCTAATTTTATTTTCCTGTAGCCCTAGTTTTATTATTCCTTAACCAAACCCCTGGAGACTTGACTTTTCCCATGCCCAAACACATCATCCCAACAATCAATCAGTTGCTAATGATTTTTCAGAATCATCAAGTAAAAAGTGGAAACATGTGCTATAGTGTTAGCTTAAACACCCAAACTTGTAAAAGTGATAAATCGTCATGTGTTGACTAAGAATAAATTCTTTTTGTGTTTGTGTGTGTTCAGTGGAATTTGTGTTGACGTTTGAACGAAATTATAGCCATGGGGACAGTAAAACACTTTTGTTTGACACCTAAAATGGGTTAAAGGCAAAGTATCCTGGGAAGTGGTATTGGAGGGCTGCCTTTTGTTGCTGCCAGCAGCAGTTTTTTCGGCTGAGGCGTCTCGCAAGTGACCATTACGCATGCAAATGATATGCTGTCCTTTCTGCAAACTTGATTTAATTGCAACGTTTGCAACAGTTGTTACTCCCCACAGAGGGTTAGTTATGGGAAGGTGAGGAAAAGACCTGCTTTAGGCTTCTTTTTGACTGATGATGAGTCAATCAAACATAAGCTTGACGTAGATTGTCCATTTCGTAAGAGACAAGTCCATTTGCGAGGCATGTTAATGTTGTTCATTAACATATACAAGCGTACTATCTATTGTACTCGTCTTGTTTACGAATATTACTTAGTTAAGAGCTTTTGGACATGGGACAGGGTAGAGAGAATACAAATGTTTGTTGATGTTATAAGCACTGCTATTGGGCTGCCAACACAGTAAATGGAATTACCTTCGTGTGCATTTCCTATCTACTGGAATTCCACACTAAGACAAAAAAAATGCTTTAATTCAAGTCTTTATATTTAAAATATTCGTCTTCTTTTATTGCTTTAAAAAGATTTTAAAAACCAATATAAAGAACTAGAATTAAAATGTTACAATTTAAAAAATGAAATAAAGTCAATTGTCCTACTGTATTGGATTTCAATCAGTGAATTTATTACTTGTAATTACTATAAAAAAAAAATTTATTACTGTTCCCAATTTTTAATTTTAAAATGGGAAGAAGAGTCCATCTGTGGGATTAGTACCACGCTTAAATGGGACATCAAAAAAAGGTGCATAAAAATTAGTATAGGAAAAAAGTTAAAGTATATGTAGCTGGCGGATGTGACTTTAAATATACGACAGGATTTGATCCACTTAACATTTCATTCGTTTAATTTTGCTTGCTGCACGAAAGTTGGAATTACACATGTGAAAGAAAAAAAAGTAATGTGACTGAGATTAACTAGGTGGTCGGTGCTAGAGCAGTTCATGCCTTAATGCAATGCTGTCACATAAAATCAGGCTAATGATGCTGCGAGATGCTTAAAAATGAGCGAGAAAAAATGTACACCGTATTCGTGTACTAAGAAGTGTGAGAAGCAAAAGGCATTTAATTGGAATAGATTTTGTCCATGGCTTTTGATATGCTTGTTGGGATTTGGACACGTAAACGAGACTTCACAATTAAGTCTAATCATTCGTAAACGTGCTAGCGAGCTCAGTTTCCAACACATGGTAACGATTTCTTCACTAAATTTAGCATCTAGAGAACTTTATAAACGACCAAAATAGCTAAAGAGAATGAAGACTCACTGACAGGAAGTCTACAACTTTGAAAAACATCGAGTGGAATTTAAAAAAAATCAAAATCTAAGTAGTGAAAATGAAAACGCATGTCAAATGTCTAATTTTAATTACAATAATAACACTACTTAAGAATGAATAATTATTTTAATTATATGTTTTTTTTTTTTTTTAAATTGAATAATTAACTAGATTCATTTAATTATCTCCAGGATGTCTTTCTAGTTTGTTTATAAGACACCTCAATTGTGTGTTAACTCCTAAAATCTTAATAAAATAAAAATAAAAATTATTTATTGCTGGAATTTCCTTGAAGTTTCAAAAATGTCTTTGAAGATTAGACATGACGCCATTTTCAAGCAAAAATTCAATGCTTTATTCATATATGACCTACAATAAATTATTTGTATTGTTTCAAATAGGTTTTCATTAATTTCCCAGAGTTTATTTCGTATCTCTTAAATTCTCATATAAAAAGAACATTGAGTGAAATTGTAAAACGCACACGTTTGATTACCATCTTTATGATACCTGGTGCAGTTTAGGCGAGTATCATTAATTTGCTATGACTGTAATTACTATGGGCAAGAATAAGAGGTTGCTTTGTTCTGGCACACTCAATATGAAACACTTGGCCTAAAAAACTTTCCGACACGTAATTAAACTTCCTCTGCCTCTTATTGTATGGGCTAAACTTGCATGACTTGCAACGATTCTACCCGATGTTATAACAGTTATTTCTTTTTTTTAGTTCAGTAGGCTGTGATTTTCTTATTTCTTTTCTTAATGAGATATAATAAAGTTTTTCTTTTTAAATTATACCTTACAGACTCTCAAGCGGTACAACACCAACAACTGTGTCGGAATTGTCGTTCCTGCCTCAACCGCGACGCAGCAATGTGCCGACAACATCACCAACGGCTGCCGATCTGCATCCAGCTTATCGGATCAACCCTTACATGGAACATTTGTACGGGTCTTTTCACTCTAGTCCAAGCGTGTCGTTACGGGGGATTAGCCCAGTGGACACCCGAGGTGAGTTTCTATACTTCCTAATTAATTTAATTCCATTTTTTCAAGTGGTGGAGCTTTAATTACGGTTTTAACGAACTGGAAGCAAAAAAACAATAACAAAAAATTTGAAATGAGTTAATTTATGTGCGATAGGAAAAAAATATTTTTATTTTATTTTTTTTTTTTTACTAAAAAGTTGAATTTTTTTTTTTACTTTTTTTTATTACAAAGAACAAACAGATCATTTAGTGGCACTATCACGTCAACGCGTTATCTTTATTTTTTTCCTTGCTTTTTATTTTTTTGTGAAACAACCACAAACCCTTGACCTGCGGTCCCATCTTTCGTCCATTCCGTGGGCTGCGAATGAGTAGTGGTTGCATCTTCTCCTTTCCTTCAGGCTAATATTTTTAAAAATCTTTCTCAAACTGACATCTTGTTATATTGTCTAATTATACTGTCATAAACCCTACAGTCTCGGGATTACTTCTGTGCATCCGAAAGGAAATATATTTTTTTTTTAAATTTAAAAAATGAGCAGCTTTCTTTATATTTATTAGTGCTCGTGCTAAGAAAGCATGTGGCGGCTTCAACTCAAGGGAAATAAGCTGAAAAAAGAATGTTTTCAATCATCACTAGACGCTAAAACCAAGCAAAGAGAATTCGAAATTTTTCTCGTAATGTGGGATGGGAAAGTAATTCAGTGTTGATGCATAGAAGGGAGTTTGTTAAGCCCGCTGAATGTAATGCGATTCTGTGGTATATGGTCAAAGTGCAGGAGATAATTCAATATGGCTGTTCTCGTAAATATAAACAGGAAGGCTTAGCACAAATGCTTCTTAATTGACATTTTAGCAGCTAGCCCCGTCTAGACATTCCAAATAACAGCATTTTGTGTTAGCATTCGAGTAAAAGTTTTTCAATTTTGCATTCAATTTTGGTTCAATTTTTTGAGCAAAAAAAAAGCATTATTTTGACAAAAAAAATTTCTATAATCTAAGACTGTTGTCGCCATTAATATGTGTCTTTAAGGGACGTTATACTTCCAGTTTTAATTGAAAATTCAATGTTTACTGTTTAGATTTTGCGCTGTATAATTTTAAGTTTATTTACTCAATGCTTTGCTTAATATCCCCAAGCACCAAAGACGAATCTTTTGAACCAGCAAATAGTTTACAGTATACGCATATGCACTTGAGTTTGCACTAATAATCACTACTGTTCCAATTATTACAAAAATATAAATATTAAATTAAAAAATTTGATGTTAATAAATCTGATAAATTCCTTCAAGTGCAGGAACGAATAAGATATAATGTTAATAATTCGCCTTTACCTTTCCGTGATTTATTATTTTGGCAAAATTCGTGGGCGGTTTGCCACCATCTGCGAAAATCGCCCTCTTGATATAATCATCCCAATGCGCACTCTTGGCGAATTGAATTAAAAGTTATTGATGATTGGCTTAAGTCGTAAATACAGATGAAAGAGGCGGACGTGGGCGTCCGATTTGATGAATTGGCTACATCGGGCCCGAAAAAGTTTTAATTCAACACACTGCGTCTTTGATGAACTAATTAGAGCCGGGCTTAAATTCTTTTGTATGTTTGGCCTGATAATGAATGAAGCAGTGGGCAGTGAGTTAGTGGCGGTGGAGTTGGCGCCATAAGTCATTGGCAGCTCGAGTTGTTCATCATGTGAATTTGCTCAGCGTGGTGCCCTCGACAGGGGGTGGGGAATTCTACACACTCATTCCGAGCTTATTAATTCTCTTGTGGGTTTATTTCTCTTTCACCATGGGTGTGTACATAATGGACAATAACTGCCGTCCACCCACAAGACGAGAAGTGTATTTTTTTTCCTTTCTTTTCCCTTTTTTTTTCTTGTTAATTGGTCAACCCACTACATAATTCATCATCTATGTCTTAGTGGACTTCATTAAAAACTGTTTTAACATTTAATAAATTTACTGCCTCCACCATAAATCAAAGGAGTCCACTGTTTGGAAATTAGGCCCCTTTTTTCCTTCTAAAGAGCAAATTATTATTTAGGTAATTATACGTTAACTTAATAATATACAAGCAAAGAGATAATGCTGTGTCTATTAACATGTTAATCTTCTTCTTTTTATAAAAAAAATTGAGATTTTCAGTACTAAATCTTTACCTTTTCTTTGTCTTTTAACTGCCTCAGACTGAAATGGCTTTGTAAGTATAAATTGGGTTTTTTTCTTATTTATTACATTACTTTTTATACACACCACACACGAACACACAAGTCCTTTTGTTGTTATCATCATAATATCTTCATCAAAAGAACATGTTCTTAACGATGGACGTAACTTTTTTTTTATCGTTCAAGTTAAAACTTTCTGGCATTTTGTTTTTTTAGTCTGCATGTTCTGATTACGATCTGTTCACGATGAACTCTCTAACCCGTCATACACGAAATCCAGCGTGGTGGAGTTGCTGTACAAAATGACTTAATTGGAAATTACAAAGTCTTTCTTTATTTATTTTACTTTTTTTTTTTTTTTTTTTTTTACTGAATGATTTCATTGAACCGGTTTAATGCATGACTGAATGATAAATTAAATTCCAAGTAAACCAGTAATAAAATATTTATTAATTACACTTTTTTTGTTATTATAATAAACCTATTGGAATTCTTTTTGTTTTAGGTCTGTCTATGCACACCGATTACCTGACTCAGATGGCAGCGCTGAGCCAAAGAGGAATAGATGTGCACAATACGCACCAGAGCACTGCTGGAAGTACGGAGATGCCATTTTCCATCGAAAGTAGGTTTAGTTTTCTTTATGTACAAAGAATCAGCCGATTAAACTTGGTGCTATTTTTAAAAAATAATTTAGTTTAGTAAATTTATGTTACTGCATATTGATTTCCTCATTTACAATTCCGGAATTAAGTGGTAGATATAACTTGGAAGGGGGAAAAGGCCAACAGGTGGTGAACATAACAATAATCAATAAATAAGACAGTTTTTGCAAGTTTTTGCGGAGATTAGGAGGAGGAGTTGTGGCATGGCTACAGCCGCAAAATATCTTTTGCAAGCACAACCTGGCCTCATCAAAAATATGCTGCTGACAGTTTTACGGAGCAATGCCAAATAAATTCAGTCGTCCTGCCTCGACCTTCCCCTTTCTGGCTTTTAAAAAGAGAACTTGCTAGTTGTTGGTGTAATCTTTTAGGCTAGCCACGTACAACGTGGGGGTTTGCGAAATAAGTCATTTGAGCTGCAGAGGGAAACTCCCGTCAAGAATTCGATAATTTTTTTTTTCTTTTCTTTTTCCTTGTTGGTTCAAAAGGTCACATGTGACTGAACAAAGCTACACGGCAATGACCAGTGGCTATAGAGCTAATTGAAAGTTAGATCACAGTTGAAACGTTATAAAATTCATTTCTTTATCTGATTTAAGGGTTGAAATGAAATAAGGAGTCTTAAAGAAAATGAATTCAGCCAAAGAATGAAGATTAGTTTTAAATTAAATTATCGTGAAGATCGGGGGGAGAAAATAAAATTATGTTTTTTTTATTTTTTATTTTATTTTTTGTTACCTTGGAGCTGTGTAGGTGATAATTTGTATTCATATTCATTTCTTGTTTTTTTGGCCTTTTTTTCGTATTCCCGCTGTCGTTTCCATGTTAAGTCATTTAGTTTTTCACGTGCCCGCGGCTGCAATTTGAATAATTTTGCTTCTAAGGAATATAACAAGGCGTATCTCTAAACTTGCTTTTCATCATTAATTTCAGTAATGATGTGAAGAATGTATCACTGCAAATTTTTATTTTTTTTTTAAATTTTGAGTTAAGTTAATTTTATCATGAGAATCTGGACATAAAAATAAATTATAAATTATGATTGCAAGGTGCAGTCATGTCAGAAGCTGTGTTTGGAAAATATAATTTTTCCAAGATAGGATTCAGGATATAAATATTTCAGTCAATAAAAGAAGGAAGCAAAGGCAAAATATCTATTTTTATAAATCAAAATTCTAACCAAGTACAAGGGTTAATAGTTGCCCCAAGTGTCCCGCTTATGGTTGTCTAGTAATTACCTTATTGCTTAAAAGACAACTAACCCTGCGATCTCTCGAGAACCTTTTTTGTGGGTCAGCTATATCATACTGTAGAATCTTGTCACTTCATTTGCTAGAATAATATTTGAATACAACAGAAGTTGAAAATATATTTTTTGACCATTGGAAAGCATAAAATTGGTAGCAAAACAATGACTCTTCAAGTGTAATACAAACCAGGGAGCTGAATATGAGAAACTTTCTTTTCTTACTTGTGTAAACATAACTATTATTACTTTAGGAATATAGTAATTTGAGCGCAACCATTTACATAGATAAATAAGGAAGAAAAGGAAGGTTATAGTACCATAAACTTATATTTAACTCGACGTTTCCGTACAAAATAACTAAGTTTGGAAATTTAATTATTAACTTTGAAGTGAAGTGAAAATTATTATTTTTCTTTCCTGTTGAATTGAGCCAATTAGTGCTAGCAATTGAAATAAATTGCATTCAGTGGGCGGGTTATCGTGTTCATATGCAGTAAAAGATTTGCCAAGCAGTTCACAAGAGTTTAATATTCTTAAAAACCTCTTGGCTCTTAACCTGGCTGCCCTTGAAGGAACGCAGGCAAGCGATAAATTCCCCTGCACCCCACTAGAGGGAGGGAAATGAGACAACAAAGATGGTTATGCCTTAGTTGCGCCTGCCCCCCTCCTGTGGCAGTTTTACGAAACTTGATTGCTGCCTGATCAATTTCAAACACAGACCCCTGGATTCTTATCAGCACTTGACATAGCAGAAGAAAAAAAAACAAGAAGAAAAAAAACGAACTTGAAATGTTAAACCTTGGAGATTGTTGTGATAATTATAATTGATGAAGGAAATTGCATTGCTATCAATGAATATGACTAAGGAGGATGATGAAACTTCATCAGCACTTACTTTTTCAATTTCCAAATTTAGGACATGCATAAATCTGCAGCGATGAGTAGTTAAATTTGATATTAAATACACAAGAAAGTGAAGAAAAAAAATTAATGTAAATATTCCACAAGGACTTTTGTTTATGTAAGTTGAGAAGCTGGGAATTATTTTCTAAAATATGACCTAATGAAACTTGATTTGTGATGGATTTTTTAAAATTCAAATTTTATTATTATTTTTTTTTTACTGGAAAAAATTACTTTCAGGGTTCTTTTAATTAAATCGCAACACCAAACGACTAAATTCTCTCCACATACCGCTTTTTTAGGGGCAGAGAAACATGTCTGAGCTCCAGCAGCGTCCCACTGGGTGTTTCCTTCCCCCAGCGAGCACGGAATAAATATGCATCCCATCCCATCCTATTATTTTTTTTTTTTTATTATTATCTTTTTTTTTGGTAAATCCCCTTTTCTGTGTTGCTCAGCGTGAGGTTCATGAACCAAGGTCAGGGCGATGTGAGTAGCGCCCACTGACAGCAAGATGGATGCGTAGCGTGTTAATTAAGTTCTTGTATTAAAGCACTGATCTGATGTGATAACTAATAAACGACTTTCAGCTGTTTTTAAATTTAAAAAAAGTATATATAAAATATAACTACAGCGTTAATAAAGTCTCTCAGTCGCCGCATTGTTTCGATATTTCAATTTTTCTTTAGATAAGACATTGTGGTTGCTGATAAAGTCATTTTGACATGTTCACCTGAAAGATTGCAGGTTCATTAAGGTGCCGACTGTCTAATTGCTCTCCTGTCGCGGCTAGCTTTCATAAAATAGCGTTCGGAAATGATTTCTTCACTATAGTTCTTGTCTGATTTATTACATCTTACTACATGAGTTATTAGTTGTGTTCGCATTGCCGAGTCCAGCAATGGATCATTTCTAGATATCTCTCGAGGGTTACAATTAGGAAACAAATTGAAGGAAGGCAGCTTGTTGTGTTTTATACATTAACTAACTGCCAGATGATTTCATATTTAATGATCATTGCTATGTTTGATCACCTGGACATTTTTTTCCGTTTAAGGAGCATTTTTGTCACCTGTTCTTTCCTTTGAACGTTTGTAAGTGGTCTTAATGTTTAGTCATTCGATATAATTGCCTGTAATAAACCATGTTATGAAAAAATTAATATAAGTCCATTCTTTGTTTTGAAACAACTAATGGCGCTCCAGTAATTTGCTGTTGTCAGTCTTATTTATTTATTTGTTTCTTTTTTAAATTTAAAATTAGGTTCAAGGCTCACGAGTCCTCGTTCGACAGGTCGTCAAGGGCGGAAAAGAGCATTGTCCAATTCACCTTATTCGGATTCTTTCGACATCAATTCGATGATCCGGTTTTCCCCCAATTCATTGGTTTCGATTATGAATGGATCGAGAAGTTCGAGTACCAGTGGATCGTACGGGCATCTTTCGGCCGGTAAGATTATTTTCGCTTTAAATAAAAAATAAAAAATGTAACTTAAAAAAAAAAAATGCTGCAACAGGGACATTGAGTCCAGCTCTGAACATCCATCCACCCGTTGGTGCAGCTCATTTACAACAACTACAACATTTGATGCGGCAAAACAGTTTGCCAGGATCACCTTTTTTGACTCATGGAGGCCTGATGCATCAATCACCTGGCCTCACTCCTCAGCAGTCACTTCTCATGGCGCAGGCGCAAATGCCAACAATTCTTCATCCATTGGGGCCATCGAAATTAGACTCAGGGGTATGCATTTCACGTGATTATTAAAATTAAGGGATATTAATGAATTTTTAATTGTAGATTGGTACTTCAGCCAAAGATTCGTCGGCAAACGTGAGCAGCACAATGGACAGTTTGGCAAAATTCACTGCCGAATCGAAACGCACCAAGATCAAGAAAGAACCGTCCAGTATGTCATCTGTAGGAACTCCATCGGTTGTGGATGATAAGGACTTTAATGACCCAATGAAGGACGAACCAGGGGATTTCATTGAGACGAATTGTCATTGGAGAGACTGTGCCAAAGAGTTTAATACGCAGGGTGAATTGGTCAAGGTAGGCTTATTTTTAATACAAGTTGAAATAACAAAATTAAAACTTTTATTTTCATTTTTTTTTTTTTTAGCATATTAATAACGACCACATACATGCCAATAAGAAGTCATTTGTTTGTCGATGGAGGGAATGCCAACGAGATGAGAAACCATTCAAAGCCCAATATATGTTAGTGGTGCATATGAGAAGACATACGGGAGAAAAGCCGCATAAATGCACGGTAATAGAAGGGTTTTAAAAAATTTCATGGAAATCGAAAAAACTATAAAAGATTCGTATTACTTAAGGGGAGTACATGTAGGGAATTAGGTGATATTACCACACAACTCTAAATACAGGCAGGCAAATTAGATTCTGCATTTAGTTTGCTAAATTTGGACGTTCAGGGTAGAGCAAGAGAATACATTAAATTTTTTTTAAAAGGGATTCTGTTTACAAACATTACTCTGCTTGACATAATTAAATCCACTGTTAGCAACTCAATTAGATGCTCGTAACTTGTCGCGAAAATGTGAAAGATCTTAGCGGCCATTGCTGAAAATGTTTGGCGGCGGTTTTTGATGTGCATCTGTTCACTTATAAGAGCTAAAACATGTGTCGACATTTGGATTGTAGTAAATCAGTCCGGGAAAAGGAATGTTTGCGTGTGTAATGTCGTTCCTCGCTACAAAATGAAGCATTGCCTACTTTCATCTTGCACCCCCAGCTCATATTTTTTTATGTGACAGTTTAAAGTAAGTCACGCTACGAGTGCTTGATAGTATTGGCATAACAATCAACTGATTAAATCCTTTCAACCAGGTTTCTATATAAATAAAGAAATAAATAAATGATGGGTTTTTTTTTTTTTTTTAAAACAGTATAAATTTCTGCCGATCTTAAAAAGTTGAGTGAGTTGGAATTTATAAGCAGACAGTTGGCAAAAGCGAATGAATTGAACATCACTCATGAAGATGACCTCATCTGTCTCTGAAGCTTGGCATGTTTGAAAGAGAAACGAATCTCCAGTTGTGATTTAAAGCCCAACTCCAGATGACGACCTTATGCTCAGAGGGAACTAAAAGATCATTCTTGAAAGTTCTTTGCGCTCTTTACTTAAATGAAGTACACGTTCACGCTCCATTCGTTATTCATGAGCCCTATAATGGCAAGCTGAAATTGTCAAGTCTTTAATTGTCTCGCCTTGCATCAAAGGAATTTTCACATGGCGCTTTTTTTTCTATACCCCAAAAATTTTTTTCTTCGCGTTTTAAACTTGCAAAAAAACATTTAAAAATTCTACAGCTTTTAGATTTCTTCATTTAGTCTTCGACGCTATTAAGAATGATGTTGATTGAGGTCTCAAAGGGTTATTATATTTAATCACAAGTTGTTCATTCGACTGTATCATTTTCGATTCAACCCCACCTTTTCCCCTGTGGTCGTCACTCAGCTGCTAATCAATCTATTTGAGAGTTGATTGCAGCTCTCATCATCATGTGTTGATCAGAGTTGAATCGGAACCCATTTAGACCTCCCATTGGAATTCATTCTTCACTTGCCTTGTCCAGTTTTGTAATGAACACGTAATTGACCGTCTATTAAACTTTGAAAGAAACGTGTAAGTTTTCTCAAACTGGCCATCAAGTTTGGATTCAGCCGCCCAAAGAGTTATGAGGGGATAATGATAAGTTTCAGGTGTAGCTGGCAATGGGGATTTCTGATGATTGTGTTGGCCTTGCGGGCAACAAATGACCTTCGGAGAGGGCGAGCCAACTTTAACCAATTTAATACACTGTGAGGGAGTGTTGTTCCATTATATACAGAAAAATACATTATGTGCTTAAGTTTTTTTTTTTTTTTTTTTTTAAATTTTTTTTTTTAAATTTTTTGGGGCTGTTGTTTTAGTTACTCGGTTGAGAGAAATTGCATTATTTTTTTAGGGCAAGAGGAGTGGCGTTTGGGTAATGAGGGGGTTGGTGCTGCAATAGTCTGTTGATGATTGCCTTCATTTTGGTGAAAGGTTTGCTAATGAGTTTCTGTTTGAGAAAGGAAAGAGTGCTGTTCTTGTGTTGGCTCGTAGGCAAATTTATTTATTTTTTGTTTGCAACTTTGGGCGGGTTAAATGAGGCGAGGAAGCTGCAGTTTGATGCGCGGCTTCTAGCGTTTTTGGTAATTAGTTGGCACCACAACAAAAGACTCATGAGTCAGCTGCAACAGTTTTGCGCTCGCGTGAATGGCCTCTATAAGAACATTCCATCACATATCTGCGCTAGCTCACCTATGCTCGAATCAGCCCGGGGCTGGTTTTCTAGGCACTTAGATGCGAAGACTCAATAATTGTAGTGATGAATCCATAAATTCAAGTTGGTGCTTCTTCTTGAGTTGTTTTTGACATCTCCATTATCGAAAACACTAGGCGGTGTTAGATTCATTTAATATTAATTAAAAACAAAAAATAAAAATTTTTTTATTTGAATAAAAATAAAAATTTTAAGTGTGAAATTAAGTGGTATTGAAAGAAAAATTACTTTTAATGTTGCTTTAATGGTGTTTTTTTTCTTATTTTAATAGTTTGAGGGATGCAATAAAGCGTACTCTAGACTTGAAAATCTTAAAACGCATTTAAGATCACATACCGGTGAAAAACCATACATGTGTGAATTTCCAGGCTGCACAAAGGCTTTCAGTAATGCTTCAGATCGTGCCAAGCATCAAAACAGGACCCATTCAAACGAGGTAATACTTTTTTTTCTTCTTCTTTAAAACATTGAACTAATCTCTTTTGAGAATTTAGAAACCTTACATATGCAAAGCACCTGGTTGTACGAAGCGCTATACTGATCCTAGTTCACTGCGAAAACATGTGAAGACTGTTCATGGAGCTGAATTTTATGCCAATAAAAGACACAAAGGTGAAGAGAATCCCAATAATAATCCACCTCGCGACGACACTAGTGATAGAAACACAGCGAGTGAAAACAGCCCCAAATCTGAAGATTGTCCTGCGAGTAACAAGGCAGGCAGCGTATCAAGTCCAAGTGTTAAATCCGAGGTACGTTGAAACAAAAATACATGATTAAGTGTAATTAAAACAACATACTTTTTTAATAAATAGGATCCGTCATCGCCTCAAGAACACAGCAGTCCGAGTATTGATATTAGTGTTGCCGGTGATACGATCATGTCGGATCAAATGGGAATTGATGACCCTATTAGTGATAATAATGTGTCTACCACTAATGCCTGTACTGACATACTTGAAGAAAACGAATGGGAAATTGAAGAAGCGGAAGAATTAGATGTAATTAATTCTAATATATATATTTTGATAATGTTAATTAATTCGTTAAATTTTGTTTTTAGATTCCTGAGATTTGTGTTTCCATTGCGACTTCAAATGGAGTTACATCTAGTGGTGGCTGCGCTTTATTGCACGATCAAAATGCTCGGAACAGGGTCAAAGGCAGATTCCACATGAAGGGCTCTGCATTTCCACAAATTCCTAACATTGGAGGTATTAATAAATATTTTTTCTTATTTTTACCACCCTACAAATCACTCTATTTTATCTAAAAGGTGTTCATCGAACTATTAACACGAATTTGGGACTTACAAATCGAAGGATGACAGAATTAAAACGCAACACTACTATACCATCGGCCCAGCGTAAATTATTGGACTTGGGACTTACGCAAAACCAAAGTATGGACGGATTTTATATTATAAACTCAACAACAATATTCTAATGAAAACTTTTTTGTTACAGGTCCTCGTCAAACTAATGTGCAAATTAATGCTCAAGGAAACAGGCGTGATAGCAATGCAAGCACCATCAGTTCTTATTACTGCAGTATGCTTTCTGGAGCGAGTCCGCATTCGTTTGGCAGCCAATTGTCAAGTCGACGTGGTAGTGAGGCTTCGCAGTCCTCTTACAGAGTTCCAGTGGCTGCATCATCCTACGATCCAATTTCCCTCGGTACGTCGCGGTGTTCGAGCGACACGAGCAGCTTTCAAGGAATAACCGCGAGTATGGCAGCACATTTGCAGCGAATCCACAGAAGAGCACTAGTTACGCAGGAAATGGGTAGTACTTCGAATTTAGTGGTCCAAACTCAAAGCATGTCGATCGGCGCAACGATGCCGAACAATGATGCTAACCAGTCGTTTGGCAATCCCAGTGGCCGATACACGAGTATGTCCTGTCACACTCCTCAGGCGCATGAAATTCCAAATAGGGAAGTCAGAAGAGCTTCAGATCCCGTCAAGAAGGCGGAAGGTGAACAGAACAGCGAGAAGAAACCGTCCAATACTTTGCAGCCGGCATTCGCACCAACTTCACAAAATGTGGAATCGAACAAAGACGAAAAGAGCAAATGCTCCGCTCAAGAGACTAGACATCCTAATGAAAATGTAGTTCTGGACGAATGCGAGGAGGACCAAATGGTGGAAGAAAATACCGATTTAGTCTTGCCAGACGAAATGGTGCATTATTTGAATCAAGTTGCTGACAAAGATTGCAGTGAGAGGGACAGCAACAGCGTTGAATTATCTTTGTTGTCTCCGAAATCGGTAAGCGAGCCGTCATGTAGCAATCCTGAAACGCGCTGTCCTCAACAATGCAGCACTCCTCAGCCGCTTTGCCACCAACAATGCAGCACTCCTCAACAGGTCTGTCACCAACAATGCAGCACTCCTCAGCCGCCCTGCCCGCAACAATGCAATACTGCTCAGCCACCGTGCCAGCAGCAATGCAACACTGCTCAGCCACCGTGCCAGCAGCAATGCAACACTGCTCAGCCATCTTGCCAGCAGCAATGCAACACTGCTCAGCCACCTTGCCAACAGCAATGCAACACTGCTCCGCCTTGTCATCAACAATGTGGCAATGCTCAGACTCTTTGTAATACTCAGAATAAACAAGACGATGCTACGAATCATCAGCATTCGAGGGTAGAAGTGGACACCATCAACAATGGTTTGATGACGATGAACATGCAACAAAGCCCGAACAATGTTGTTGTTGCTTTTACTCCCAACCAACATTCTGTAGTTCCTTTCACTCAAACTTGTGGAACGCCACACCCGCATCTGCAGCACACGTACTTAACTGATGGTTGCCACCAACAACAATTTGAAATTCAATCACCAATGGCAAATAACAATTTTATGATGGCACCTCAGTGCCATAATAATCCGGTGTGGTCAAGGTACTCTGGCTGGCCTCATCATCAACAGAAACTACCACAACAACATCACTTTCATCCGAGTTTTACCACTACCACATTAAGCAACAACAACTTTCCTCACACTGCATTGACTAGTGTAAGCGCCAGTCATTCAGATCAGCCATATTGTCACCATAATAATCTTTTTACTGCTGTTGGCAACAATGCATTCATCCAGACATCGAATTCTGTGGCTGTGGCTACTAGAAACCCAATGATTATGTCTATGCAAATGAAAGGTTCAGTGTGTAATTGCCAACAACAATCAGTAATGCACAGCATGCAAATGCCCGTTCATTCTGTGACGCCGATTCCTATGATGATGCCGCAACAGAACGTGTCCAATCAAGTATACGGACCTACTCAAATGATTATTCCTAAACTTGGGATGAATGAAATTGGAGGGAAACCCAAATGCGCTACCAATTGCAACGGATTGACTCAAAACATTCTACAAGTTAATACAATGAATACGGGTGTTCAATTTTTCCCACCATCTACTACAGGGGATGGAACTGGCTGTTTTAATTCAGAAAACAAAGCGATTGTCCCAAAATGCAATTGCGACAACAATAACAACAACATAAATCAGAACAATCCTGCTATTAGTCCTATTAAGCCGGTTGCAAATCCACAACAACAAGTAGTGTTTATATCGCATTGCTTGAACTGTTCGAATCATAAAAAACCTGAAATTCAGTGCCAAGATATAAGCCAATCAACATTGCCAACTGCAACCAAAGTGCCTTCTGATCAGAAGAAGACTTGTATGGGCATGAGGCCTGATACGTACCAGCGGACTCTGGAATATGTGCAGCAGTGTCAACAAAATTGGAACGTTTTGTCACCACCGAGCAGTATCATCAGCAGTAAAGCGAGTGTGGTTTCAAGAAACAGTGAGCTAACTGATAACAGCTGTAGTCGATCTGTAATGTCTGAAATGTCGCCCCGATGCGATAAAGTTACTAGCACAACGGACACTACGGAGTTGTCCAGCGCGAAAGAGAGCGAGGAAAGTGTAGCGGTAGATATGAAACATTTGTTTTTGAATACAAATCAGCCGAAACATTCAAATCTAAGTGTGGAATGTAAGGAAGATACGAACAGTGGGTTTGTACCAGAGACTTGTAATATGGTTATTAATGATATGAATTCTACTCTCACATCATTGATTGAAGAAACTCGATTTTTGCAAATGATGCAGTGATCGCATCAGTACACAGCATTGAAGATGCTATGTAGAGAAGCCAAATGTAAATGAATGTAAAGTTTAATTATGTTTTAATCAATTGGTTGCGGATAGGGATTTTGCATTGTCACTGCCCCAAATTTTATCAGCGCATTATACGGTTATTGCAGGGAAAAGAAGAAGGTGCAATATACATTTTTAATATAATAAATATTTTTACACCTAAATTTAAAGCAAATTTACTCATACTATCATTCTCTTATACTTTAAAAATATATATAGACATTCATGTGCCTGATAATTATAATTTTTTTCTGTTATTTGGTTTCTGTGATAGTGCAAATTAATTATATTAACTTACCCAGCCATTGAATAAATGACATGTAAATCTAAAATAATTTTTTTAAGTACTTGTATATAGTTTTGTAGTTAAACATACAAAAATGTGAGGCATGGATTTTTTTATACTTGATTTTCTTGTGTAAGGTTTTTGTTAATCTTAATTTTTTTTTAGAATTTTCCAATGGTCATCATGTAATTATATACATTGAATTAAAGTTATGTTGTTTTTAACAGCAAAAGTAATTAATTTTGTTTTAATTGTACCTCATGTTTTGTGTAAACATTAAATTCCTTTTGCCGTGTACTTGTTTTCACGATGTCTTAATAATTTGTAACTAATAAAGTGTTTTGCTGAAATGTGGATACTGTTTTTAATTGCATTAAACAAGCTCTAAAGGCACAATAAACCAAGTTGCTCAGCAGTCTGGCGCTCCTGCAAAGGCAGTTTAGGGACCTCCAGTCATTGTACACGGTGGCGCTAGCAATCGGGCAAATAAAATTATACGTGTAAATATAAAATAAGTCACATATTTAGCAATGGAATTACACACACCAATATTTTCTGTTAAAAATAATAATTGACAAAATTTGTGCTAATAACTAAAATGTTTTAAACACAACTCTGAAGTAATCAGGCTATTGAATAACTTAAATGTTATCGAAGTCAATTTAAGTCAAATTATGATTTTGAGTTATGCATGTTTGTGCAATTATAACTCGTACTCCACGGCATTGCAGTAAGAAAGGGTACAACAAAAGAACAATAAACCAAGGGTTTCTTTCAAATTTATTTTTAGGAAGGTTGAAAGGGGTATTAATAGTAACCGTTAGAAAGGTATTTAAAAAAATAAAAATTACCGGTAAAAAAAATAATTTTTATTTTTTATTTTTATTTTTATCTTTTGCCATTTACACAAAAATGTTGGGAATTTTTTCATATCTTGATTTAATGAATGAAAACTTTCCTTAATGCACTCTGTGGTATGGCAGACACGTTTATTTATTCGTTGGATCTTAATACAGTCGAACCTCGTTGTAACGAACCGCAAGGGACCCGAAAATCTGTTTGTTATAACGAAAGTTCATTATAAGAAATTACAGTACAAAATTTTTTTTCAGTTCTGTAACTGAAAACAAATTAATGTTTATCATAAAAAGATTATTAATTTATACACATGATGATTTTTGTTTGGATTTAACTTTTTACAGTATTTATAAAATAAAATGTTCATTTTCATCCATTTTAAAAATGAAATTTTCTGCCACAGCATATAAACAAGTGAGTCATGTGATTAATTTTCAAAATTCGTTATAAAAAGGGCTTGTGGGTATTAGAGAAGTCTTAAAAACTTGTTCTTTATAATTCGTAACATCAAAATTTGTTATATCGAAATTTTTTTAACATGGTGTTCTATGGGAAATCAACCAAGTCATCTAAAAAAATTCGTTATAACGAAAATTCGTTATATAGCGGTTCATTATAACGAGATTCAACTGTAATACATTACATTTTAATAGTAACCGAATGATTAATTGTCGCGATATTGTTAAAGGAAAAAAAAATGAATAGAAGAAATGAATGGGATGAACAGGCACAGCAACCGCAGAATCAATTCAAATTTTCACTCAAATTTATTGACAACTCCACATTTGTTCCTCTCCCATCCACTAGAAATTGGTGAAACGAGAAAAGACCCAAAAAATATAAAAAATTCGGAATTGTGTGTTGATTGTAAGTTTTTATTCCATTTTTACTCCGCTAGATGGTGTCACAATTGCCCATAGTGGAGGAGCTTTGAACCTTTTCCATCCACGTTTGAAGGTACCATAGTCTATCTTCAACTCACATGATGGCGCTGATGTTCCTTTGCTCAAACCACTGTAGCTCAAATAAAATGTACCGGTAGCCTTATTTTTTGACGCACACAAAACGAGTATTAAATAAGCTAATACTACATTACAAATTTCAGAAAAAAATCGAATTCATATCTTCACTTAATAATAATATAAGAAACTGAAATTGATTGACACATGAAAAAAAAATACCGCGTAAAATCAATTGAGAATAGAAGCCTAATGACTAATTTGTCAATATCTTATACGGTTGAGTGCTTGACTTGATTCAGACTTGTAATGAACAATTTCAACTTGATGGCTCACTAGTCAAACATCAGTTAATCCTCTGCCCAAAGCGAGCACGTGCAAAGCTCTGCTCCGCTTAATACACATCTCCATTGCCATCAGAATAATCTTCTACTTTTCATGAGAACAAAGCGACTTGTTGCCTATTCAAACCTTCTCAAAAACAGTGCTGGTAATGTTTTGGTAACAGCTACTGGTACTCATAAAGAGAAAAATTATAAAATTTGTGTTATCAATTCCTTTTTGGGAAAAGAACTGTTTCAGTATAAAATCCATAAACCTTATCTTAATAAGATGAAAATTAAGTACAGGAAAGAATACTTATAAAATACTTATAAATTTCTTTTACTTGACTTCATTTTTTTAACTTGAACTTGGGAAAACAGAGAAGTCATCCAAAAGCTGAAAAGGTGAATCATTCTATTTTGAGTTCTCTTCTCTGATCTTTCCTCTCTCTCTTCTCTTTTCTATACAAAGGGGGAAGTAAAATGGGGAGAAAGCCTAGGCAGGCAGACAGAATAGGAGTGTGTTTGCTTCATTTGGCGTTTGGCGGCGCCCAACGACCTCCATAAAAAGGACGAGCTTCATGTGAGGCTCAGTCGACGTTTATTGCGACACTTGTTTGCTCGCCTGTCACTAAATATTTGCTCGGTTCTTGGCCATGTGCCTCACGCCACCTGCCAATTGATAATCACGTGACCCAGAGTGGAACCAATAGAGATTTTACGGTTTAAGGCTTTTCGCATGTTTAGAAAGAAACAAAGATTTAACTTTATACTCGTTTGTAAGAATCCGGCTTAGGAACAATGGTCAGTGTCATTACGCAGATTTAAAAGGCGTAGCTGAGCGATGAGAATATTTGTTTGAAAGTTTTGACAAAGACACTCAAGTTGAGCGTAAAAATCACAGATTAAAGGGATTTTCTGTAATCGGTAATATAGTGTTTGTAGATTTGCATATTGTATGACACTAACAGCGAAATCTAATTTCGCGTAAAGAAAATTTTAAATATTTAAATATTCTTGATTTTCTCGCAAATACTTTTCTACCCCGATTTTAAAGTTATAATCTAATTTTTGTGGCAATTATTTTATTTTCAACCAATCACACATTTCAGTGGAGGCATGTGACTTAGATAATCACACTTTTTAAACCCCCTGATGATTTTTCTTCATCTTTTCTTCATAAAGAGGTTCAAATTCAAAACCGATATTTCTTGCTCTAAAAGTGACAATTTCGAAATATAAATTTTTAAATACCGTATCTGGTTTTATTTTGGAATTATTAAAAAAAAATTATAAAACTTTAGATATAAATAAAACATTTTATCATTTTATTTAATTTATTTACAGCAACAAATGTCTGCCGTTCAGATGATGTATTGTACGTAGAATCGACATTAGAAAATTGTCTTGGTTTATAGACTGTAAAATCATCATTTATGGAGGTGTGACCAGCCTCTGGGAATTAACGCCTTTTCGGCATCCGGACCCGACCCTCCTTGCTTACCCTTGCAGTATTACTCAACTTGAAGGTAAAACATTTTAAAAACAGCTTCTTACCAAGGACTTCTGGTGTATACGTAGTATTCTGTTGTGGCAGTCTTTATACTTAACTATTACAATTCGCCCACGCCAATGCTTCAGCCTCTACTAACAACAAAACCAATTCTCGTAATTACTTTATTTGACTTAAAAAGCTATGCAATAACAGAAGTACATAAAACTGTTTTAAGTACTTCTAAACATAATTAAATAAACAAATAAAACCTCTTTTTGTTATTTTTAACTATTTTTGGAAATTACATACACAAAATTGAATTTATTTTTAACAATTTTATGAAATATATATTCGTGGACAACATACGGGCATTAAAGACTAAGAGAGAAGTTCTCACATTTATATTCTTTAATATTAAATGTTGACCTAGAATTCTGGAAACATTTTTTAAAAAGCAACTAATATAAATTTATTTTGTTATTCTAAAATTCAAATTATTTTACACGCTTTTATATTCGACTAAAATATTATTAGTTTTCAGTTAACTGGAACTATAGAATTTGATCACTCCATACCAGTATATAATGCATGCAAATCCTTGACGCTTGCGCGTCGTAGAGGCGGCTGACAGTGGCTGTGACATTGCAGTCTACAGCGGAAAGCTACATCAGAATGAAGAAAGTAGTTCCAAACTGATGGCTAGCATCAGAGGCTGCACACTCGCCTAGCAACTTGGTGAGAGGCTGCAACTCATGGTACAAGGGCCGTTTCGATAAAGAGAGAAAAAAAAGGAAAAAAAAAAAAGAAAAAAAAACACAGCCTTGCAGCCTCGGCCTGACATCATATTTATTTATACGTTTTAAGAGGTGAGTAAAATTTTTTTTCTACGCTTTAGTATTATTAAGTATGAGTAACGTATTTAATTGAAAAACTCAAAATTCTGGTTAATTAATTAATATATATTTTTTAAAATTAGGAAACAAGTTTGTATACCTGCATGCCGAGGTGTATTTTGTTGAGAGACAAATATTTGTAGCCTGATTGCAAGGTGGTTGTCTCGTAACCACGGTCCACGGTCGTTGGGCTGTGGGGGCGGCAAAAGTGCGGTGCGGCCTCGTGCTGCATCATTATCGCAATGACAGGGATAAGCGCACACGGCGGACTGCGGCCGTGGGAACAGTCGGCCTGCTTTTAATTTGCCCGCCGTGTCCAATGCAAACTGTCAATTTGAAACGATCTTAGGCCATCGCTAAAACAAAAGCGTCTTGGCGCCTGCTTAATGGCGAGGCA
The DNA here is from genome assembly GCA_034683725.1 of Strigamia crassipes. Taxonomy (NCBI): domain Eukaryota; kingdom Metazoa; phylum Arthropoda; class Chilopoda; order Geophilomorpha; family Linotaeniidae; genus Strigamia; species Strigamia crassipes. The sequence continues at coordinate 60,427 of JAQFXT010000186.1, forward strand.
CGAAGCACTTCTTTTGACCACCCTCACCGGCGCCATGGGACTCGTTCCGGGAAGCTGGCGCGTTTGACTGTTGTCTAATAACAGTGGGCCGAAACCACTAATGACACGAGTTAAACATGGGGTTAAGACAACGTACTTAAAGCGGGATGTAAGCTTTTTTGGCTTAGCGTTGTAATGTTGGTCCGGCTCGATTTGACATTCAAATGTCGTCATTTTGATGGCGGTGCGCATGAACGAGCAATTCGGTTATTTGTTTATTTACTAGTAATTATTTTAAAGTGTACCTAAAATATAGAATTAAACAATGGCTATACTTAGGTATGCACATATTCGTGTTTATATGGGTCAAACTTGCTTACCTTCGCTTATAGAATCCACTTTTCTTCAGTTTAACAACAATTTTGTCATCTAACTTGTGTTAGGAAATTTATATTTTTATATTTTTGTCTATAACACAACAAAACAGGTTATGGTTTGATTTTTTTGTCTCAAATTGAATATTTGGCTTTATATTATCAAAATTCCTTTGAAAAACGTTATATCTTGGTTTATAATTTATGCAAAACGGAAATAGATGCAGTTCTAAAACGGGTATTTCTATTAATTTTTTTTAAGGTTTTTTCGTCGACCATGCATAGTAGTGTCGGACAGACAGTAGCAGCGTGCGCTTGTCGGGAAGTATGCGCAGGATGCCAGCAACCAATTGCTGATCGGTACATTCTACGAGTCATGGACGACTCGTGGCACGAGGGGTGTCTCCAGTGTTGCGTGTGCCACGCCCACCTGGCGCACTCGTGTTACGCACGGGAACATAAGCTTTACTGCAAAACCGACTACGACAAGTAAGTCAGAAAACTTGTGGGGAAAAGCCCCGGATGAATGGGAGGTAGCGCTAATCTACGTTTAGTGTGTTTTTGATCCGTTGCTTTGATAGCGGAGAAGCGAGGGGACTAGGGGGAGTCTTTTTGTTGATATTAGATGACCCTAAATGATCCCTTGGCCACAGGCTGTGCGACGCGGAAGGGGAGTTAAACTCCAGCTGTAAAGAACAGTATGGTGTTTGGAATAGGAAATTAGTTTGTGGAATACGTTCTTATGACTGTTGGACAAATGCTATCGATTTTATGTTAATTTTGGCTACTAACGAGGGTAGATTCAGATTAAAGATAATGGTTTATTTTTTGGTTTGACCGACGGGTATTTTTTTATTTGTTGGGGTTATTATTATTTTGTGGATAAAATGTTTTTTAATACATGATTTATAACGCTTTATTTTGATACACAATTTAATCTAATCGCGGGAACTTGAAAACTTGATAAGCGAAAAACTTGCGTCCAAATTTGCCTTCGCGGTTTGTCAATTTTTGTAGATTTTTATTCACTCGTACGACTGAATTTTTAAGATTTTAAAAGTAAAAAATAGTTTTCTAGGTTTTATGTACATTAAAAATGTGAAAATCTTAACCGTTGATTGCTGCCACTGTATGTTTAACTATATTGTGAAGGAAATTACTAGTTAGTTTCATTTTGTATGCACCACAACGCTGTATAACTAAATTTATTAACCTTGTTTGATTTTTAAAAAGTGGGGAGGTAATTTTTTGGCATATTGTGACGTCCAACTACAAAACACTCATTTTTCATAATTATTTTGTAAACAGTTATAATATCAAGTTATGAAAAAGAAAGGATTTTACGCAGTTTCAGATGCAGAATATTTGAAACGAAGCGAAACGGTATAAACATTTAACT
>JAQFXT010000187.1:0-62088 GCA_034683725.1 Strigamia crassipes
TTAAAAAAAAAAAAAAAAAAAAAAAAAAAAAAAAAAAAAAAAAAAGACTCCTTAAAATGTAAAAGAAAACCAAAACGGAGTTACTCTATTTAAATTTACAAAAGTGACGTGCCCATACCATACGCGCTGTCTTGTGTGATATTGACTGAGGCTACAAATGAATTTTTTCTTTTAATTAAAAACGCGCTCCCTGCTCGGAATCTCAATCAACTTGCTCAACTGTAATCTGTTTCCCAATTTTATTTTTATATTCTCGTGTCAAATAACCATCCAGCGCCAAATTTAATTTGCCTATCAAGGTATAAAAAAAAACAAAATTGTGTTTTTTTAATAACAAGAAGTGAAGAAAAAAAAAAAAACATGATTCCTCGCCCGATTATAAAAAAAAAAAAAAAGAAACTTTGTACTACGAAATTAAAGTATTCGAATTTTTATGTATATATACCATATGCACATGAGACAAGCGTAGTAATTTTTGTTGTGTTGACAATTGACATGCAATGCGTTTATTTTTCCTCTGATTCCTTCAAAACATATTTTTGTATTATCAAGTGTAAACAAAGACGTATTAATAAAAATATCATTTAATATACAGCTAAATTGAGTAGTTGTAGACCTTTTTCCTTGAGATAATTTCAGAGATCAGACACAGTGCCAGTAGACCACACGCAATTGTAATGACTATAAACAAGTCATTACAACAGTGTTTTTTTTTACTTCTGTCACCAATAAAAGAAATTTATTGTTGTTTGTTGAATCTAGTGTCTTTTTTTTTTTACCTTATAAGCATAGACAATTTCACAGGAGCAGTGAACTTCAAATTTAAAAAATATATATGTATATATACCGTATATCAATTTAATTTAAAACAAAATTAAAAAAATAAAAAAATTTTGCAAATAATAAACAAATAAAAAGCCAAATAACCCTCTAGATTACTTAACGTGTTTAACTGCATTTTTATATCAAATTATATAATTGGATGAGTGAGCGAAGCGAATGAGTTCTCCAGTTCAAAAGATTTGGCACTGCTCTTCCATCCACGGTGCACTACCCTAAACGTTTTGTGAAAAATGGGCGTAGTGCAAGGCCGAATTTTGTATTGAACGACAGCTGTTCTTGCTGTCATTAAATACCTGCCATTTTTTTACTGTCCAGTTGTGGTCATTGAGAAATGACCAGTCAAAAACGATGTTGGCTTTGTAGCCTTACTTTAACCGAAGCTTTAATGATGTAATAGTCAGAGCAGTTGTAGTTCCTTATTACTCACTCAATAATGCCAACAATTCCATTTCTTTCATTGCTCTAGTTCGATGTTAGAATAGTAATGTTTAGTGCATTGAGCCTAAATATTAGGATCGCCAGTTAAACCATGTATGAAATGCAGCATGTGACGTTATTAAATTCCAAAATACAATACAATACGTCAAGTGACTTCATGCAATTTGGTAGCTTGTTCCCCTGCTTTTTACGATCGCGCGGTGAAGCATGTCAAGACACAACGTAAAATTGATGTAATTATTGTACTTATCGGAATATTGCCATCAGACTAGATAATTACAGTCAAAATTGCGTCATTTTCATGTCAAACTTCCTTACACGGAAATTGTCCCTTGTTTCCAGCTCAAAAAATGAACATTTTGCACTTTTTATGCCACGTACCACTTTATTCTTGATACAATCGTAAACTAACAGCTCAAGTTTCCGCACAAACCACATTTTTCTCATTAAAATTTCAACCAATACTAATGTGTACTCAAAATCTCAAGATTTGTTGGTTTACTTTAATTTCCTTCCCACGAATATCCTTTCAAGTTTCAATCTACACTGCTGCTTACTTTAGAAAAATGCTTACAGGGATTTTGAGAAACTTGGTTATCATCTTGTTTGTACAAATGGACCATAGGAAAATTAAGTCAATACTGATACCAGCAAATTTCAAAAAAAAATTGTGAAAACAGATTCATGTAATGTTAAATCAGAACATCCTAACACTTTATATGCATGCGAACTGAGTCACTTGCATGTGTACGCAAACCGAGATAAGCTAAACATACAACCTTCTGCTTTATCGCCGGTTTGAAAGAGAGCGAGAGATTAAAGTTAGTGCACGGATTTCTCATATACGCTGCAGGGGGTTAAGCTAAACGAAAATGGCACATCCAACATCTTTATCATTACTTCGAGCCCGCATGACAATATGCGACTGCGTGGAAAGTGCATTTAACTGACCATCTTTTATAATTCATGAGCCTATAGTCTAGCAAGGGCGGAATCTAATTTCTCAGTGACAAACAAGCTCAGACATTTAAATCCCTAAAACTAAAGAAAGCAGCAATCAGTCGACAGTCAAACAAATGTAATTGCATTACATGAAATAGAAGAAAAATATCCAAACAACAAAAAAGAAGAGAAAAAAAAGAAGCCAGTTTGTTGTTGCTGCTCGAAAACTAGATCCAATGCACCATCTGTCCTTATCCAAGAAAAGAAGAAAAAAACTCTACGTTCATGTATTTTTAATCAAATTCTCTTTTTTCATCCCCTTCACCTTCTCAAGCCTTTCACAATAATTTCCCGAATCATTCTCTGTACGAACAATAACTTTCTTTCCACTCCACAGATTTTTCATTTAAATTTTCTACGCTCTTACAATTATCAAAAGAAAAAAGGGATTTTTAATTACGAACCATAAACACCAGTATACCATAGGTTTTAAAAATAATACCCAACGGAAATGAAGCGTGCGCATATGCCGCGTACACCTTTATTTTATACGAAAACAATTGCAGTTCTTTTCAAAATAAACAGTTGCGCGTGACATAAATTAACGTCTTTACAAAGGCCAAATTATAATCTTAATTAATTCATCTGCGATTTTTTTTCTACAGTATACATTATACAGTGTAGCAGTTCTGTTTTAAGTTACTTCGTTGTCTTAAACCAACTGAATAATATTGAACTCCTAATCCTTTTAACCTCAGTAATGACAAACAAGAATTTTATCAGACATCGCAGCAGGCACAAGCACAACGTTGCTTCTTTTTTTCTTCTTTTTCACACGTGTCGGCTACACCAGCAGATTGCAGTGCTAATTAAGAAAAGTCTTAGCGCGCACACCAAAAAAAAAACCAACTAAAAGGTTAGTTTATTGCCGAGCTACCACCATCACTGCCTTCAGATGAACAAATTCATTTCAATTTTTGATTAGAAGAGTATCAATAACAACCAATCTCGTTCATTTTTCCTCCTTTCATTGTTTTCCAAAAACCAACTCTTGCTTTTGTTTCATTATTTGACGAAATAAATTTTTCACGACGATACTTTAAAATTTAACTTTTTTTTCATTCCTCGTTTTTCAAAGCAAGCCGTAAAAGTCGTGCATTTCCACTAGGAAAGTGCTAAAACTGAGAAATATAGACTCAACTAGTGCATCTTATTCAGAACATATATTCTTAATCTAATGTAATATTTTTAGTTTTACCCTCATTTCCGATGCTAGACAAGATGCATGCGAGAAAAGAATAAGTTATAAAAATAAAAAAAGAATCCAATCTATTTCCCTTAGAAAAACAAGGGTCAGGGATAAAATAATAAAAAAGAAAGATCTATTTCTCAAGAATAATAAAATCCAAAGAAGAAAAGGAAGTACCTAAGAAGTCAAGAAGAAAGATGAGTAACGACAATACAAATTCGTGTGACACTGGTCGAAAGGACTGCAAACAAATCTCATATGTATTCATACACTTTATCCTCCCCGTTATAAAATTTCTGCTTCCACATGCACCAAACATCAAATCACTAACCATGAAGAAAATCAATTTCAATTAATCCTCATTACACACGTGTCATTAGAACGCAGGCCCAATCCATTTCTAGTTATATAATCTTTTCAAATCTCACTTTTTCTTGCCTTCAACACTGCAAGAATCAAATCTTAAACTATCATTTCAAGCCACAGAAGCAGGTGACAGATTTTTGTGGATAAAGTTCCAAAAAAAAAGGTAGTCGTAGAAGACTGATGAGAAAACTCAAGTGAAGGAGAAAAGAAAAGAAAAAAAATGTAAAAAGAAAAAAAAAAAAAAAAAAAACTCTAGATTTTTTTTTTCTCCTTTTTCTCCTTCATCCTGTAATCTCTTTCTTCAACTCTCAGTCATCGAACAGTAAGGAGGAATTACTAAGCAAGAAGAAAAGAGGGGGGCACAATCAGAATTCACAATTCCTCTCCCTTCGCCCAGTTTCCTTCTTGGACTTCTTCTTTCGCATCGCATTCCCACCCTGGTGCGCTATGTGATGAGAAGTAATCAAAGAAAATCCATAGAAAAAAGAATTGGTAACGACCAAAAGAAATGAAATAAGTTTGGAGATTTCCAACTTTAGTAGAGTTCTTTACAATAAATATACTGAAGTAAACATTACCTTCAGACTTTATATGTTGTTAGTTGCATTTGCGCTCAAAAATTAGAAACAACTCGTTTTTAAATATCAATTGACACAATAAAATTATACCACCAGTAGGGAGCTTTTTATGTTTTAATCGGGTTTAGTAGAGGTTTTGGCATCCGCCTTCGATTCCCATTCGATCGATAAATATTTGATAAAATGTAGGTTCCGTTTAAAATAATTATTAAATTCTTTTAAAAGACGGATCTCACACAATCGATTGAACATTTTTTTTTCTAAACAGTTTATTTTCCCACAGCAAATATATGCAAAATGCCTTTGGATCAAAAGGCTAATGCCGCTTTATTCTAAAATATTCAATAACTCTACTATAAATTATTACTTTTTAATAACAATGTGATACTTAATTGGCTGATAAACTCTTTAAAAAATAAAACGTAAACAATGAAAAAGCTAAACGAGTATTCAAAACATTAATCGTGTATTTGAAGCTATGGTAAAAAAGACAACTTGGAAAGTCCTCGGTAAAGTCTTAGCTCCAGTCGTAGTCACACCACTCCCAGCGCGCTCTTTTAGCTAGAATATAAAACAGACAAGTCCTGGAGCATGGCTCCAGATGTCGCCACTCTCACGCTCCGTATTTTTCATCAATACTGCACTTTGCTTGTTAATCATAATCACATGCAGTCAGTTTCAGCTTGAATCCAATTAATTCATTGCATAAAACTATAAAAATAAAAATCATAATCGCTTAATAAATAATTATGATTTAAATAAATATTATTTTTATTTCCTTGCTTGTACAAACTGTACACAACCCTGTTAAAAAATTAAAACAAAATAAAGATGATGGTAATACCTTATTTAGTTCAAATGATGCGAAGAAAAAAATTAATCTGTAGGCAAACAAACTGCTACAGAATGAAGCAATCGATCCGTTTGATCCGTCCCAGAATCCATTCAATTGTAAACATGCCTACACATTATTAAACAACACAAAAAATTTTTCAAAACAATTTTAAAAAAACAAAACTAAACCATTTGCAAATAAATAGAAATAAATAAAAATAAAAAAAAACTGTAGCCAACCAAAAAAAAAATAAACAACATTATTTATGCATTAAATTAAAATACCAAACGCATTAAAAAGCAGAAATGTTCAATTACACTACAAAACAACGTAAAGAACACGCAACAGAAAAATTCAAACTTCCCTCTCATCCACTTCACATCCAACTGCACGCTACTGCCAACGCCAAACTTCCGAACTAAGCGCTAGCCTCAAACAGGTCTCACACTCATTTCTTAACTGTTCACTTTACCCGCATTCCAGACATAACCCAAATCACACTCCAAACATTAAATTTAAAAAAAATAAATAAAAATAAAAATATATAAATCCATTCATCTGCATATTATTACACTTTACGACTGTGAAAAACCACTTCCCGTTGAATGCCCTTGCATGATAGGAATTTCTCGCTAATTTCCAGGTCCACCCTCACCTAAGGCAAATGTAGGTATTAACAAACTTCTCCCTCCCCATCTCCCCACCATCTTCTCCCTGCTGCGATACTTATCAAAGAAAACACCGGGATAAATTCAAGCTACTTTGTAATGCAACCAACCTTATGATCACTTATAACTCATAATCGCTGTCTCCTGTTAGATATTCAGGTAGCCGCAATATCTTTCATTCGTATCACAACTAATTAAACGCCTAAGTCGCTCTGGCATAGTTTCTTCCAAGGGGTTCACACCCTCGCTTTTTTCCCCCCTCTTGATCGCACACATTCATATTTTTTTTAGGCACGCCTTTTACTGATATGTTTAACATGTTGCTCATCAATCAACTTGCATATGAGAACTGAATTTTCATTTTTTGCTTGCGTTTTATATTGTCAACAACTGCTCGTAAAATAAACGTCCAACTTTAAAAAATACACTGGTAAATTATTTAAATCTTTTAGTAAATAATAAAACCCAAAAACCAATTTTTAAAAATTCAGTTTGATGAAATTATCAAACAATTTGGTATATAAGTTCTAAAAAAAAAAAAAAAATTAAATGCTTAGGAGTAACTACGTGTAACTATTTGAGCCAGAAAAAACAATTAGCAATGGGCAGACACTCGCAGTTTTATGTGTAATTTAAGTTGAAAAAAAAATAAAATGAACGTCCATGATTGTTTTACTAATTGTGAAAGAAGCTAAAGCTAATGAAGTTCACATGGTGGTGACAAATTAGTCGAATTTATTTGGAAGAAATAAAAAATACTTCACCCAGGTTTGGCTTTAATTTTTTTTTTTTTAATATTCAAACGGTACTATACGAGTGCCAATACAGTATAGTGAAAAGCCGAAAAACCGATTGCGTCATCAAAATTGTACTGTCCTAGTTAGCACCCATAGAACAGCTGAAAATAAAACGAGTCTATTTCCAAGTAGCAGTAAATAATAATTAAATGCAATAAAAATCACATCAAGTACAAAGCACATATTTCTTGCTCCTTCCACCCAAAAAAAAAAATTACTCAGTGCCAATTAAGAGGTGAAAGTCAGCCCACTCGACACCTTAGATAGAAAAATCTTCAGATACAAAGAGCAATAAATTTTTACTTAACCTTAATAGCCATTTGATTTAAGAGGCAATTAATTTATAAAAATCAATTCATTTCCACGACTGCTAAATAAGTAAGATTGTTTTTTTGATATTTTTAATTTCTTAATCCACAAAAAAAAAAAATTTTAACTCGATTTCTCAAAGCCCTAGAGATAATTGCGACCAGAGGTCATACATTTAAACTCATTTTCCTTCCTCTCCTTCACTAACCACACATTTTGATGCTATGAAAAAAAAAATATCTCTTCAAGGAGAAGCATCGCACACGACCACAGACGTGAACAGAAAATAAAAACAAGTATAAACCCGAACTTAATTACTTCAAATTTGTAAAGGTAAAAAAACAAATTCATGAATTTATAGTAACTACTAAATAATTTTAAAAGATTTAATTTTTTTTTAGATCTGACTAGTGTATTCCTAAAATCGAAATGTATGAGTTATTATTCTCCTGTAGAACGTTATGCTATGCAAATATTTCAGCTTCTTTTGCTACGAAAATAGTGCTGACATTTCCCATGATTCTATTATGGAAATAACCAATGGTATCATTTTCATGTTTGAATAAGTGTGCGCCTGAGATATAAAACCGAACCAGCCATACAGGTATCAAGAGAGTAAAAGTCAACCCAAAAAAAAATCAATGCGTAGAATTCTACGTGTGAAAACGTAAACATAATCCCAAAAACTTTTCACAAAAAATTTATAAATTTTCCATTATTATACGAATTTGAGTCCACTGCAAATAATTTCTACCGTTTCGCCCAATTGTCCATCCTATTTGCCTTCCACCACACCCAAAAGACCGGAAAATATCTAATAGTAATAAGATAGGAAAGAAAAGTGGCTCCAATGACTCACACACGAAGTATTTCCTATCTCATCGTTTCCTGATTCCAAAATTTAACGCTCTCTCTCTACAATGAAGAGAAAATCCTCTTTGGTAAGAAGAAATAATGAGACGACATTCTGATATCAATAAGCATCGTAATAAGCTGCGAGACAATTTTCCAAGACGTAACAAGTAGGTAAAATGAGTGCACACTAGGGGTCTATCATTCATGAACATGCTCTTATCTGCTTATGCAGGAAAGGAAATGGACGGGAAACTAATCAAAAGGGTTAATTTATTCTCCCCATATGGATTTCAAGGTAATCACTAAGTCTCAGTACTATCAACCGATAACAGCTGTCAAAAAGGAAACCCCGTGTTGACAGTAAAAATTGTTATAGATAACGCTAAATCTCATTTTTACAATCACAAAGGCCAGTTTCAGCCAAAATGAACGTCATGGCCTGCGTGACACTTTCTATCGGATAATCTATAAACTCGTGTAAATAATTTTAACGTGTCAACATGAACTATTAGATTCGATTACGTTGTAGCCCTTGATGTCACCATACGGAATGCAAATTTTTAACCTTTAAAAATTACTTAAAAATAAAAATATTACAAAAAAAAATAAACACGAAAATTGTTTCGTTTTGTAAAACTTCCAATTTCTATTTCTGTGCAACAAACCGCCGCCATTTTATTTAAACCTTCTGGCAGAAAATGGCCCGCCTCGCTACGATTGGTCGTTCCAGCACACGCTTAACATTGCGCAAGCATGCACCTGTATTTAAAGTTTAAACATGCCTCGCTTGCTTTTCAATTTTTTAATTGTTCTTTTCGTAATTAAAAATATCCCGTATATAAAAATATATAATTCATACCTTCAACTGCTGCTTCAATTTGGTCCAAATTTGCAATAGTAAGTCTTATCAAAGTTGAATTCAACTTCCACTTTTTCCCATCAATTTCGTGCACAAAGAAGATCCTCGTGTCCTTTTTCCGCACGTGCGATGAACACAATTTGCTGTTCCCCAATCCCTCTACGAGCACTTCCTGATCGGTTAACGTCCTTTCACCTTTGAGTACTCGCCTCACTAACAGCTGAGCGCGGTATTGAGCTCGATTTAAACGACGATGAACTTTCACAACAGTTCCCGTGAAAATTAAATCAGCCTTAGATACTCGCGACCACACGTCGCCTTCAAGCTGCAAAACACATAGATCACGCGGAAAAATACGAGACCTACCAACGCAATTAATATGCGAAGTGATAACAGCTCCCATAATACAATGTAACCACACCGATAACTCCATTGTAAATATGAATGAAAGTGTTAAGATTGCTGCAATGACACGTGACTAAGCGAACTTTACAAACCCTAGGGCAAAAAGAAGAAAAGATGTTTGTCCTTCACTGTTCGTCCACTCCCAACAGTTTGTAAATACTAAGTTGTATGTGTATAATTAAATACTACTGCCAACTGTTACCACCGATCGAATATGATGGTCTAATCATCTATTTCCGCTTTCCTATGGCAAAAAGTGAGAAATCAAAGGATGTTCCTATTCCAACAGTGGGGTAAGACTTTAAAAAAAGATTTAATGCCTTTTTACAAAATGTACATTTCATTTTGAGAGACAAAATTGTCCACGTTGCTACATCTACTCCATAGTAATTCGACTTCAGTCCTTACAACAAGAAAAAAAAATTTAAATTTGTCTTTGCAAGACGATGGAAACCTAAGCAACATGTTTTCAGATTTGCTTACGATTAATTCACGCATTAATAAATTTCTATTTAATTATGTTAAGACTAAATATGGGGTTAACGCATCATTCTTCCCCTGACAGGATGCCCTCTAACAGTCAACAGTTTCCTCAGTGTATACACACCAGTCATTTCCTCATCTCCTCATTCAATAAACGAGTTGATCTTCTGAAACTTTCGATTCAATTCAAAATCAAAATTAAAATTGTATTAAGTTCGCTCTATCCATCCATTTTGCACACTACATTTTCATTATTTTTAACACCCTAGTCTTTATTAAATATTCGGATCGATGTCAAGCATGTGGCACACCTCAAGTGAAGTGCGGCACTCTGGCCTTTAGTCGGCATTCCGGTAAACGGAGCAATTATCTCATTCACTTTTCCTTTTCCAAACAGCTCAATAGAGCAATAAATTAGACAGACATCTTGTGTGAATTCAATTTGGTGTAGGTACTCGATAAAAACATTGGAATTTGATTAAAACAAACCACAATCAATTTATTTCCCCTTACTTTAATGACTCCAGACCCAAGTTTAAAAGAAAGGTATTTCGTTTTATTGACAATCTATATTCCACACACCCGAAATAAAAATGATATTAAAAATACGAAACACCGTAACCCCAAAAAAAAGTTTTAACCGGCAATTCACGTAAACCCATGATGTAATAAATGCCAGATTAAGTACGTGTATTAATATATATAAAAAAAATAAAACATTTGTCAAATGTGGATATGAAGCCAGGTATTGGAGAGTGCAACTAAGCTTAGATCTCTATCTTAAAAATAAAGAAAAAAAGGAAAGAAAAAAAATAGATAAAAAATTTCCAAAGACCCTTCAAGAATTTCCGCTCAACAGACTTAAATTCCTTGATGTCAGCTCTTCCTGTTATCAGATTATAGTTTTTCGTGAGCAAATTATTTAACAAAAAATTGGTGCAAAAAAAAAAACTGTACCTTTTGTTTTTCCGCATCCTAAAAAGAGATAAATAAATAGAAAGTATTCAAAAAACAATATTGCCTCAAAGAAATTACTTCAAACTAACGGCACTTCCTTGATCCTAAAAGCTGATACCAACTAAACTAGTCGCACACACTTTGAATAAGGACTTTATTTGCATGCTGAACTCGGTAGAAAAAAAAAAAAAAAAAAAAAAACATCCACATTATGAACATTTCTTCTTGATTCCGAATTTCAAACTTTCCCAAACATTGTAAGTAATTTGACCCCTAAATCCATAAACTTAGTAGGTGCGGTATTTTGCACTTTAAAGGGTTTAAAACTCTCCAGGGAGCCATCCTACATACGAATAAAAGGATGTGTGAAGAGAAGAGAACTCTCATTACGTACTCCTTTGATGGATGACTTGAGATAACTTAACAACGAAATGTAAAACTAATAATCACGGGAAAAAAGTAAAACCCCCAAAAAAAAAAAAAAAAAAAAAAAAAAAAAAAAAAAAAAAAAAAAAAAAAAAAAAAAAAAAAACACACCAGCCAACCATTTGTAAAACAAGTTCTTTATCAAATATGTAATGCTACGAAGAAGCAAGCAGCTTCTGGTCTATTTTGCAATATATGACTTGTCTAAAGGGCAGTTGGGATTTGCCCCACTGGAATCGAGCTTAAGTGAAAAACATTCAGCCGAATTTCTTTTACACGAGTAAGAGGAAAAGAAAAAAGAAAAAGAAAGAAAAATTCTGGATAAAAGATGAAGAAAAAAAAACCTTCCACAAATCTGATTTTGCATTCCGAGCACAACGTGTGGGTCGAAACTTTATCTCGTGTCCAAGTCCCGAGGAGATGATATTATAAATCTCGTTTCTAACGTATACACCCTCACCATCATCTTCATTTTGCATTTTCCTTTTATTCTGACAGAAAATTCAATCCCTTGGACATATTACATTGAAAGACGGGAGAAATAGTAATTGAACTATAGAAAACCCCTCTTTCGATCCTCCTATTTGCCATTCTAATAGTTCAATTCGAGTTCTCAATTGAGCAGACAAAAAAAGATCAGCTTTCAATAACCATTCAAATTCAATTGCAGTCCATTTGTATATAGCACGGAGAAGAAAGAAAATTACTCAATGAATTCCCTTTTCAAGATCTTTCCTCATAAGGAAATTTGAACGCATTTTTCAGTCTCAGCACTTATACTAATCTGATTAAAATCCTCCAATATAAATCACATATAACGAGGAACATTTCTTCTACCAAGTTTGTAATGTTTCAAAAACCCTTGCTCTCATTTTGTTATAACCCATCTCCTTTCCGGATCTACCCCCGGAGTCAATGGCCTAAAACCTAGACGTTATATTTTCCGGCTAAACAATGTAAGTTAATGGCTTGAAATTCTGAACATAATTTAATCCGTTAATTTAAACCGTTTCTTGTACAAATTTCCATTTATCAATTCCAGCTTTGTTGAGGGCGCTGTCATTTTTACAGTATTGTTCATCAAATGAGTAACAGGTTATGCGCCAACAACAGCTATGTAACAACGAGTAACAATGTTTTTTGGAAGACTAGGCTTACGATTAACTCCATTCTGCTTGATTGCATTATTTTATGAATATATATATATATATACATATATATATATATAGTTGTGGCCAAGTTACTACGATTTTTTTGTAATCCAAACACAATGTGGATTTTATACGGGCTTAACTAAAAATTACAATATGGATGTTTTGAGATCTTTAAGAAGAATGTTAAATCCTTTAACCAACTTTTTGAGTGTCATTGCACATCTGCGTAAAATTGAAATGATGACATTACGAGGTCTTTTACGGACATTGGAATGCGTCACGCTTTCAATTACAGATATGCAAAATGTGGCCAGTTTGTTTAACCCTCAAGAGAAATTCATTAACAACTTTTTTTTTAAAAATTATAAAAAAAAAATAATAATAGTAATAATTCAGTCTAGCTATAAATTTTCAATTTAAAAAAAAGAAAAATTAACGTGACAAAACGTGTTTATCAGAGTCGAATTTCATTTGGCCACCCATGCAAGCACATTGGGCTACACTTATTAACAAAATTCCCACATCTATTCGCATTTCCTTCCAATACGTCTTTAGCATGGCTATAGCACCCCCTCAAATACCCATGTCCGGGCCATTTGAAGTCAGCCCCCACATGGCAATAAATAATCAAAATGATGCTAGGTTCAAATTTTGAACTGGCCAAAGCAGTGCATCTTCCCCTTACAAATTTACTCTAGTTATGGTTGGCTCAATTTCTTTTTTTCTCAACCCTAACCTTCCGAGGTCAAAGATGAGTGAGGAATGCTATAAACTACTCACAGCTCCACAGGTCTTTATTTTTCCAAATAAATTTATCTAATGAACGTTTCCATATTTGACATGAAAAGAAACAACAATTAATCTTTATTATTGTCCAGAAAAAAGAAGCAAAACTGAAGAGAAAAAAAAAGAAAACAAAACAAAAAAAAAAAAAAAAAAAAAAAAAAAAAAAAAAAAAAAAAAAAAAAAAAACCTAACAAAAAATAAAAATCACTAATATGTAAATTATACTGAAATGTGTTTTCTTTTTCCTGCCATCATCATCATGCAGGTCGCATTAATAAATTTATTATTTTCCATTAACATGTCAACATTGTAGTCCACATTAGAGGTGGTCTGTATTTTTTACTCATGCCCTTGCAGATTTACCATCACAAACTCCCATCACGCAAATCCGGATGAGGAAGCTCAAAAAATTAACCGCCCGCAATACAATCCAAATTGTTTTCTCACATTGCAACTGAAAAAAAAAATTTTTTTTCAACAGAATAAAAAAAAACAATAATAACAAAACAGCTTCTCCAAAAGAGCAATGATACATATAAAAGGTTAAAAGGTCATTTAACCGTCTAAACTAATGCTTATTGTCCATAAGTCATATGCAGATGAGTACTAGAATTCTTGAATTTTTTTCTTCTCCATTTTTTTATAGAGCCATCTGTTTCCCTGAGTGGGTTTTAACGGGATTACATGAGTCAGCAACAAATTCTATTCACCTGACAATTTTGTTTGCACAAGAAATAATAAAAAACATGTTTTTGAATAAATTCGATTAACTCTGACGACCTAAACCAACCCAAAATCAACTCATATGTAGCTTAAAAGACCGGTTAAAGTTGTCCGCCTTTATTGCAGCTACTCAACTTGTTTGTCCTCCCCCATTCCACATTCCCTAGACAAACAAAAACAAATTTAACGAATAATTTGTGCTATGGATCTATTACTACGCGCCTACTGAAATATTTCGCATGCATGACCCAATTTTAATCTTCTACGTTTTGCACTTTAAATCAATTAATGAGATTGCATAACCAGACAGGTCAATTAGTGTCAGAATGCGTAATCCTAAGAAAAATATCCTAATTACTTACATTGCACACCGAAAAGACAGCATATTAAGTTACTCAATAGAAATTGCGTTACAATTTGATTAATTCACAGATTTTAAGCCAAGAAAGAAAAATATCGCTAAGTTTTCGCTGTCTTGACGCTTTACACTTATCATGTAAATTTCATGTGTGGCCTTTGCCATTCATTAGTCAAAGCACATCAATTCATCACGATTCCTGCACTCTAAGCTCAATACCTATACCTAACATTTATCACCTCAAATCCATTTTTTGTTGTTCTTACAAACAAGCCAAAAAATATATTTTTTTTTAAATTAACAAATTGACATACAAAATGTCACATTATTAAAAAAAAAAATATGCAACGAACTACATTGACCCTAGGTTGAGCTTCTGTTACCTTTTTTTTAAAAACAAAATATTATTCTGAATAGATGATAACTTCACCAACAGCGACAGGCTGGCGACAGTGAATTTTTTTTTCATGTTAAAACGAAGGAAAAAAAAATAATATAAAAAATTCATCGCAAAAGACACATGACAAGTCATCAAAGTTTCACTACCCCCTGATGAGTTGTACAAAATGATAGCCAAATATCAGACAATACGCTAGTCTAATGAGACGTCTAAGTAAAAAGTCATTTGTAGAACAATAAAACCGAGAGGAAAACTTAAATTGTTTTTACTTTCTGCGAACGCAGCACCACAGGAGGTCGCAGTTATTAGTTGACGTGCATTATACAAACGTTTGAGTCAAATAGAGCTACAAATAAGGGAGAACGGTCCGCAGACAAGCCATCACATAGATTTGAACCATTATTCCTCGCTCTAGTACTTTAATATTTTATAATAATAATATATATATATATATCCTTGTCACACACACTGATTTTAATTTGCTTCGTACTAACAATTATTCACCCCACAAATTCCCTCGCCCATTAACGTAAAATATAATGCTTGTCCAGCACCATCATAATATCTTCATTGCCAATAACCTTAATTAAATGCCATTTCACTCCTACCATATTTTATGAGCTGGGGTGCGTATAACGAGCATAGCAGGGGTCTCGGCTCTCATTCCTTGCATTAAAAAAGGATTTTTCCATCAATTTGTAACAAGTTTCTAATGTGCTTGTCCCAGAAAGCTCGGGTCAAGGTGTACGCATGCCAGTCTTATTATAATCGACTTGTAAAGCTCATGACTATATGGTCCTCGTTCTTTTAAATGCTAATTTTATGAAGTACATTTCAATTCATAATCGACCATTAAAAAAAATCTAATGGACATAACCAACACTTGAATAATTTTACGATCCCACAGACCAAAGTTATTACATTTGCTTTTTGAAAGGAAGGCAATATATTAAAGCATTTGGCACCATTATAACGTTTGTTTGTATTCGGAAATTCCACTTATGGAATCCCTCTAATTCCACATCCACCCAAGCCCCGAGCTAAGAAGACGCAGGGTGGGTTGGGGAATTAACAGAAATCTCTCTCTCTCTCTCTCTCTCTCTCGCCCCTTTCATCTACCCACTGCGATGGTTATCGCAAAAAAAGGCGGGGTAGGGCACACTGGTAGGCGGTTAAAAAAGTGGGCAAAGGTCTGCTACTTGTGGGGGGTTAAAAAGACCCCCTCCTTTAAATATTGAATTTTAAAAAATGGCCGAGCAAGAAAGAGAATTAATTAACCCTGACCCGCGTCATACAAATTAAATTTCTGCTACGTAGATAAAACTTGGGACTTTGAGTTGTGCATTGGAATGAAATGCACCAAAATAAAAACACCACAAATAAAAAAAAATAAAAAAATTGTCTCAAACGTATACTGTAATTAATTATTCTGAGGAAATCTGTAACCAAATTTATTGATCATTCTTTATCCCACATCTGTACTCTTTTAAAGGAGGCGCCATTTTTGCATTTCATGACGTCATGTTGATAAAAACAGCTCATTTTTCCACATCTAAAATAAATATTCGTTATAAAAAAACTTTCTAAACATTGTAATTCACGTTTCTTTGTGCACTGTAGCTGTTCTTCCCTATCTATATTAATAAGAACATTATGCATGATGCTGTATCGGTAATTATGAAAGTTCAGTTTACGAAGAAAAACAGTTTGTCTGCTTGAATACAAATTAGTAAGCACTGAGCATTACATCATTTCTAAAAACCTTTAATAATAACGCACCACACCTTAAACATTGCAACACCAAACAGCATATAATAGGTTAGGTGTTGCTGAAAGGGTGATCTCGTCTCTAGTGTAAAATAATATTCAGTGCTTGTTTACAAATTAGAATGGCTAGGTGCGGCCTATTCAGCTGTCAAATACTTTACTGAAAGCACACATTTAAGTCTTCATTTTACAAGAAAAGTAGCCTATCTCATTTTTAAATCCACATGCAATGACATCTGGTAAATGTTTAACTGATTTCAAAAAAGTGCAAATGCATTGCCTCCTTTTACGCACAAATTTGTTGCCTCTTCATTTTCTAACAATTTCTTTTTAAAACTATAAAAAAAAATTATATCATAAATTAAAACCTTGTACTAAAAAAAGAAAGTTCAAGCACTTTAACCCCTTCAGTCTTCAAGTACTTTATGAAGATAACAAAAAAGGAAAATTGCATAAGTGACTCGTAGACTGACACAATTGGCTTAAAATGTTTCTTCTGGCGCCAAATTTCTGTCTCCATTTCCTCCATACTCCCCACGTGTTATTCCAACCGGCAAATAAAGCAACCAAGTCATAAATAAAAGTGTCTCCTTCATTGCTAGGAATACATTCTCAACAGAATTGTGTGGCTTGGAATATAAATGTTGGAAACCCAAAGTCAACACGCGAACCCAAAAACCCGGTTTATTAGTCGAACATTGTGTTAATTCATTTTTCTGCACGACTTCACGTTTGCCTGTAACAAGTTAAAATAAACAAATCTTAACATAAATTACTTTTTTATATATATATATTATGTTTAAGACCTTTTTTTCAAACTTGGCAATTAAAATTTACGTTTTAAACTGTTTCGTACTTGAAAATAAAGTACAAAAAAGAAAAAAAATCAAATGGAAGGTACTAAAACTTGTCATTTTAGCATTTGCCGCTTCTCATTAATAAATGCCCTAGTCCCATTTATCGTCGCAGCTTTTTACAAATCTCTCATCCATCGTGTGGCGTTGCAATAAATTTTATTCGTATAAGTGCAAAACGTTTTTTAAAATTTTTAACCAAACATTTGATTTAAGGCCCAATTAAATTATCAAAATTAACCCACGATGAAAAGCTTTTATTCATTTTACACGACGCAATAACTTTTTTTTCTTTTTTTTTGAAAAACGAATCTTTTAAAAACGAATATGTGTCGCCTCTTCAGTCCTTCTAACAAAAATATTTTAAACCTATTGCACAAAAAAAAATTTTCCCAATAAACCTGTCATTTTCCAGTCATTTATTGTCCTCAATTCAAAACTTCTTGCAAAAAGCCTTTCGCAAAACGAAAAAATTCTATTTAAAAAAATGACATAAAATACCTAGATGTACACTGCCACCCCTTCTCTCATGCATTCAAATTAGTGTCTTTAATTCAAACATAAGTAATTTAAAAAAATTATTTAAAAAAAAAAATTAAGAAATGAACTTGTTTTAGTAATTTTTATTTAAAAGAAAACTTACAAAATCCAAGCATGCACTTTTGAGCGTGGTTATAAATTTTTCACGTTCTCCTCTAAAAAAAATTGATCATTAGCCATTTTTGCAAAATCATCCAAAAATAATCCATACGAAATTTAAACTCAACTCTAATAACAACCGTTCTCAACATCCAATCTGCAGCCACATAACATGACGGTGAGGCAATTCATTACCACCTGTGACTATTTCCCTCGAAAATACAACATCCAAAAGTCCCTTAACAATTATTTTTATCCCACAACAACACCCCAAACTCAACAAACTCATCTGTCGTTGTCAAATTTTAACTCGCATTCGTAATAAGGAAGAAAAGTATTAAAATCTGCCCGAACAACCCGGCCCCAATGCAGCGAAAAAATGTTTCCACTCATCCTGACAGACATTGCAGTAAAGCCTTCTTACCTTTGATGGCGGCCGTAATTCGATCCAAGTTTGCAATGGTCAATCTCATCACACTCGAGCTTAACTTCCACTTGCCTTTTTCCGATTGGACGGCAAAAAAAATGCGAGTGTCTTTCTTTCGCACGTGGCCCGAACAGAGTAAATCGTTTCCAAATCCTTCTACCATCACTTCCTTATCAGTCCACATCTTATCGCCTTTAAGAACTCGCCTTGCAAACACTTGCGCTTTGTATAACTCCGGTTTCGGTTTACGGTAAACTTTGAGGACTGTTCCCGTAAATATAAAAGTTGCCCGCGTTTCTCTTCTTTCCAAACCACCATCTTCTTGAACCAAACAAAGCCTCATATGATGTCGCCTAAGTCTCCGACCGCCACTCAAGTCCACAGCTAGCAGCAGTGTCATCAATGCAAATAACTTTGTTGAAATCATCGCAATAACGTTGCAGCATTAATTAAAATTTAAAAAAATCCACCCATTAATTATATTTAAAAATTATTATTATTATTTTTTTTTTTTTGTAAATTATAAAAATAATCGACTAAAAATTAAAAATTTCTCCAATAATAATTAAAACTAATCCATGAAATATGATTTCCTGTAGCGAGCCGCACGTTACAGATCAGATCCAAGACGGATGTGTCCGCACTCGATGTTCACTCCTGAGCTGGAAAAGTGGAGGGAGTGAAGATTCTTTCAGTCTATACGAAGGGCGTGTCCACTCACTCTGGTGGGGAGAGAAGGAAAATTAGGTAGCAGTGAGATGAATCCGGGATACCTGTCAGAGTCCCAGATTGGAGAAAATTGTACCATGACCTCCTAATATATATATATATATACATAAAAATCAACAATCATTCACATTTTCGACTCAAACTATTTCCATTTTAGTTTACTAATCCAAACTGGCCAACCAAAAATTCAAAAAAAAAAAAAAATCATAATAATTAATTATCTAAATTTTAAATAAATATATACTTTAAAAATAAACTAGTTAAGCAAAATATTTCACATATTTTTAGCACCTTTTTCATCACACTCAACTTGCGCACTCAATACAAGATCGATCGCCGACACCTGGCAGCACGGCTAAAAGATTATACAGCCGAATCCCTTCGCTTTCTCAAAAATTATTAAAATCCTTAATAAAAACCACTATAGTCACATTCACGATTTCAAGTTGCAGCCAAAATCGCTCAAAGTGCACGAAACTTACAACCAAACAACAATCTATTAAAATCTCACACTTCCCTTTTCAACACTACTGTTTACATTAATTTTAAGCCCTAAAACTAAAAAGCCCTTATAAACGTGTCAACATCTTGTCAATCACTCGGAAATCTAAAAAAAAAAGAAACCATTTAAAACCAGCCATTGGCCCAAGAAACTTTCTCCTATTTTATCATTCTACCATCAAACACATTCCCTATTCTTATCAAGATACCAATCAGAAAATTGAAGTCTCTTGCGGAGGACTAGGGCGGATGAACCCCTCCCAACAGATTAAGAAACCCATTTTTTTCTACACACAACCATCTTTTATAGTGTTCTCTCTCTTAACACATTGCAAATCAAGCAAACGAAGACGAAAAAACAGTAGAAATAGTAATGTGTCTATTCACCCTTTAAAAGAGATCATTCTTGACATTCTCGATGTTTCCTGGCCGTATTTGCCTTTTGGTAATAAGCAATTTCCTACACAATGTGAAATGTGAAGCTAAAACGAGGGACTTCACTTCATGCATGCTAACAACAAGCCAATATAAAAGCCAAAGTCTTCATCCTTTCTTCTATGCCCATTCTATCCATACAATACAAGCCGGCAATATTCTCGTGGCTCATAAATATGCACAACTCCGTCGAATCCCTCGAGAAGAAAATGAAATGGAAAAGGGATTGTGCCAACTTCATCTAATCAGTTACGGCACATAACCCTTGCAAGTCCTGTTGCAACTTTAATTACTCGCTTGGTTTGCATAGGTCGTCAGCCACTTTCTTTGTCCTCGAGAGATGTAACACCGTAGGTATCTCATTCCTTACGAAATTTCGAGTGATTAAAATAAGAAAAATATAAACTACGCCGAGTAAACACAAAAGGAGTGCAAGTGCGGAGCAAAACTCAAACGTCTCATCCTGTCGAACACGCATTTCCCTGCACTAAGAAACTATTTTCAGTCGACAATCCGACGGTGCTTTTTATTCATTCCATGAGACGTGGAACAAATTATCCGAATTTAAAAGCCTCATTAATAGAAGAAAATAGCAAGATAAAGAAAGGTGCACACACCCACACTAAACTTACTCCAACACCATGGGAATTAAGAAATAACAGACCTCGGGTTATGCCTTCCTAATTGGACATCCATTACGCACTTGACTGAGCTTAAGTCTGCGCACCAACATTAACGTCTCATTTCGCCCAATAAAACAGATGAGCAACACAAAATTTTCAAA
Source organism: Strigamia crassipes (assembly GCA_034683725.1). Lineage (NCBI taxonomy): Eukaryota > Metazoa > Arthropoda > Chilopoda > Geophilomorpha > Linotaeniidae > Strigamia > Strigamia crassipes. The sequence continues at coordinate 20,568 of JAQFXT010000187.1, forward strand.
ATTCGACTTTTTTAACAAGCCGCTACACGTGCAGGGAAATCTGGTGTGGATATTCGCCCACCGAATAAGATGTGCCGATGTAACAAAGCGAATTTTGCATTACATTTGACCGTGCAAATGTAAATGTAGCTGAAATTGGTTTACGATGACAGTTCCATGTTGTCGCCAGCTTATCACCTAATCTGCAAACGTGATAAAAATTTCAACGAAAAAAAAAAAAAAAGACATTAAATTAACATGAAAAGAATACAATTACAAATTCATTTCGTTTCTTCCATTTCGGGTAATAAGAGACCACCAAAATTGAATATATTAAGACAATCCGGACAGTCACATTTGTGAAAATTTATTTTCGAGGATCCTTTGCGAGAAACGGTCAGTTTTTCGTGACCCTCGTAAAAAATACCAAAAAGGCAACTTCCGGATTGTCTCATACATAGAGTTAAACTTGCAAAATAAAATAAAATAAAAAATAATTTCACTGTCACGTTTAAAAATAACAACTAGGCATAAAAACTTAGCTGACATTTAACAGTTGTTGAGACATAAATTATTACACAACGACAAGAAGAGTAGAAATTTGTCTTCACTACACATATCTCCAGATATATATATACTTCGTAGCACATATTATCATCCCTAAAAACCATTAAAACTAAATATATAACGCATGTTCCAATAAATAGCTCAACTCCTAATCCAATACGGTTATAATTTAAATCTAATCTGTAAACGGTCCTAATAATTTCACACCAAAAGTTGTTAAAAATAATGATGAATTATTTAGCTCTAGTAATAACTATTTCGTGTAGTTTTTTAATTCCCTTGATTTAATTTCACACCAATGACTCGAAATCTCTCGAGTGCAACCCCACAATTTCAAATCAGCTTGATAATAAACCGTAATTGCTCTTATCAAGTAGAGTACGGGTAAGTGTAGACTTCAACCTCATTTTCAAGAAAAGTGAGGGCTTTTTAGCCCACCTTAGAGCCATGGGGCGTGCGGGAAAGAACTAAGAACTCTCTTGTCTTCACACACAATTTACTGATGCGACGCATACTTTACGATTTGTGGCCCAAAGCTAAAAACAATTAATCTCTTTGCCAAGGTGAGGTTAATAAAAATAAAAGAAAAAGGTATTAAAGTCCATTTCAACAGAGAAGCTGAGACTCAAAGTGACAGTCAACTGCCAAATGCTAGTGTCTGAATTTCCATCCAATACACGAACCAAGCGTTAAGCTTATAAATAAATGAAGATTTGAGTTGTGCAAGTCACTCGCAAGTCAAAACTGACACACAAACTGAGGCAAGTGCTATTGGATCCTGGTTGCAAAAAAGTGTTTCAGAAAAAAATGTGATTATTCAATTATGCGAACCATGTGTGGTGGGTCCTCGACTAGTAAAATAATCGCTCAATTTTTGGTAATCCCAACTTTTCGATCAAAATTGTGCTTGTATTATAATGTAATAAAAAAACTAAGATTATAATACAAAATGTGAGTTTTTTGATAATCGTTTAGTTTAATCAAAGTAAAATTAACTCGATTGTCCAAATCAACACTAGGGCAACACAACAGTGAAATGTTTTTTATTTTTATTTTCGCTTATCAAACTTTTAAGTACTATACACGAATCAATTTGTCTCGATGATTTCAATCTAACAAACTATAGTTTATCTAGATTGCTGTAGAAGTGTAGAACTGTTGAAGTAGTGGATAATCAAATGGGGTTAATCTTTATTTTTTAAATTTACGCTAGTCTGAGGAAAATTATTTTTTGCTGGCTCATGGCTTTAACCTTTGCACTTGCGCAGGTTGAACACGTTAATATTTGGAAATGATTTAAATGAAAAATTGATTATAGTATGTTTCATGAAACCCCCTATTGTTTTCAACTATTTTATAATCATTAAAAGATCTGTAATTAATTTGTATTTTTTAATTTGTATTTTTTAATTTTAATTTTAAGTGCAATTGTTGAGTTTTTAAAATCATTAAACCCTTTAAGGGAATAAAGTCCCTACGTAGTTTCTAAACGATGATTGATGATTTCCAGAGAATTTAAAGAGAGAAAAAAACGTATTATTTTAAGGATTAAGTTAAAGAAAAAAATTCATTTTCCCCACTTAACATATAAAATAATATTAAAAACCTCTTTTTTTCTTTTAAAAAACACCAAAAAAAAAAAATTCCCACGCACACTTCAAAAATCTTTTTTTTCTCCAAACTTGACATTGCTTTTACATGAGTTGGGTGTATTTGCACACGTCACTTCCCACCCATCAGTTAATTACCCCCTGCCTCATATTTTATCCCTCCCTCAACTTTATGCAGTAGTTCACCCCCCCACAGAATAGGTCAAAGAAATCGCTCATCAACTTTACTAAGTCAAGTTTATAAACAGAGGCAGTTTGACATGACAGTCCATTAATATCCAACTCAATGGGCGGATCAAGTCATAGGTGGCATTAAATTCACTTTTCATCATAATGGCTTAATACTTTAATCTCTATTCAATCAATAATTTACTAAAACTTAATTCGACTATAACGTTGTCTCATAATTTATCCTCCTACTAAACTCCAACTCAAAATATTTCTCGTGTGAAACTTAGACCCCACCTTACCGCTTTTATTAGTAACCATAGTAACATAGTAACACACCTTAGACACCTCCCACGACGACTGCGACTACGCCTCCTTCAGTGCAAAAGGACAGATGGTGTTTTTTCGACCCGGTCAACCTGGTCAAGCTGTGGATGTGACAGCAAACTTCCAAATGATCAACCCCCTGCCTTGATTACACTACAATGAAATCGCATTCTTCATACCTAACCGTACGGCAATTGAAAATAAATTTTCTACAAATTGTTGTCATTTTTCATTTCGACTGGTATCTATTTTCAACAAAACTTAATTGTTTTTTTTTTTTGTTTTTTTTAAAAAAATATATCTTAACAGTAAATATTTATGCATAAATGCATAAATTTAAATAACGAGTCCAACTTTGCACTATATTTAATGGAAAATTGCACTGCCACTTCACGCCCATTACGGAATAACATGAAAAATAAAAGCAAAAAGTGTGTTTTTTGTGTTTTTTTTTGTTACAATTTTTTTTTATAATAAAAGGTGGTATATGTTGATGAAGGTGCAGTTGACTGTCTAGTGTATCTGTGCAATAAATCTCGACCAGTCAAAGACCCACCAAAAAAAAAAAAAAAAACCGTTGCTCGACTACTCAACTGTCATTTCCATTACTGATAAAAACGCACCCTTCTTACTCACAAAAGATGACCATTCTTCTAAAAAAAAAATTTCAAAAGACGTAATAATTGGGATACAGCTCTTCATTAACGTACTACTTTATCAGTTCCTTGTTTTCCCCCCTCCTTTCCTCGTTTTTTATCAAGTCATTAGTGAGTAAATCAGAAAGACAGTTCAACCCCAAACAGCTGACCCGAGTTTTCTCAAGTTTTCCCACCTGAATTATTAACTCTACAACTTAAAATAGCAAACTCGTGACAAGTGTGTGAAGACTTATTCCGGCACCAGACTATTTGCGAATTCAAACCACGACTTGTGGGTCGAATCTTTATCTCTTGACCATGTCCTTTGGAAGAGTACTTGTTATAAATCTCCTTTCCATACACAACCACTCTCCCTATTTCCCTTCCATTCCAACGGGGCAATTCAATCCTCCAAGTAGGCAGCTTTTTTATACTTCTCGCATTCACCAATCGTTCTTCAGTAAGGGCCAATTCGTCTTACCCGATGAGGAGCATTGTCAAATCAGTCAATTCCCATTCAATAGCGTGCACAACAATGCCAATCCGCCGAATAAAAATACAACCAACCCGTTCAAACCGCGTTCAAATTCGCACCTTCTATCCACTTTTGTTTAATTAAAATAGGTTTACGCTGTAAAATGTAGTTCAATTAAAAATAGTAAAAACAAAACATTTTTTCTTCCTGCAGACAAATGTTTGCCCCATTAAATTAACTGGCAAGAACAGCTGCTTTTCTACTATGACTATCTACATCTTCTCCTTATAAGCGCATCGGTCTCTATTTAGAGATGGCAACCTAGACGGTACAATATTTTTTTTCTTCAATCTACCACATCACCTTTGAATTTTGCATTATTTCTTTCAATTGCTCACTTTGTTCACTTTTTTCCATACACCGCTTCTAAAACTTTACAATTTGCATTTTTATTTTTGCCTACAGCTTCAATCCTTTTCAATTAGTTCCGGCGTTTGAATCGTACCACATCCACCAAGCAGGTGATGATAAGAAAGAAGATTGCCAACCTTGACGTTCATGAATAATAATGAGCTTCTTTTCAATTACCATTCCACACCTCACAGGCTAATTCCATACGTCATTATCGGCACAGCTGTAAATTATGATTGCCACATGTCATACGAAATTCATTCCGCACCCGTTCATTAATGCATTTTTAAGGGTGTGGTCTATCTCCGAGTGTCCATCATTAAACCAGGTTACAATTTTTGTGTTTTTTTTTTTTTTTTTTTTTTTTTTTTTTTTTTTTTTTTTTTTTTTTTTTTTTTTTTTTTTTTTTTTTTTTTTTTTTTTATAAATCTTTCGCCTACCTTTAACTGCCGCCATCACTCGCAGCAAATTAGCCATCGTCATACGGATGACACTCGAGTTGAACCTCAGGTGATTTACACCTCGAGTGAGAAAAAAAATTCTCGTGTCTTTCTCACGCACTCGACTTCTACATATGAGCGGCGTTCCAATCTCATCGATTACAACCAAAGTATCTGCATTCACATGGTCGCCCCCTTTGAGGACCCGCCGAACCTTCACTTCTGCTGAGTAGGTAAATTTTTGCTCAGATGCGCGAAAAACCCGCCACACAGTCCCAGTGAAAATAACGGTGGCATATTCTTCTCGCACTTCCAACGCCTCATCTTTGCACCGACTCTTCAATTTTCTGGAAGCTGCAATCATTACGAGCATCAACATCATCCACACCACCGACATCCTAAATAAGTACAACTCGTCAGTGATGAATGAAATAAACTTTACGATCCACTCAAATTCGCGTCAAACTATCACGGGCAGCAACCAGCGTGAGATTTCACCCACCACACCTCGTGAGAACACGTGCTCCCGCAGTGTATCCATGTCAGTGGTGTCGCCAAATCCACTCAATTCTTCACTCACTCCCCCCTTTCCCCACCCACCATCGAGAGGAGGAGTCGATTACGAGCAGAGTACGGGGAGGGTGTGTTGTGTTGGTGACTTTGTTTTCAACTATCAGGTCACCCATTATCTTTAAATTTGACAATTTCAATGCACCCCATCAAAATATCTTGTCTTCGCGTTAACCGAGCTCTATTAACTCATTTACGAGATTTCTTCACAGCCCATTTCCACCACGAGAATTTAATCAGGTGAAATTACTTTTATCAAATTCTGGCGAAACAAGACGCGTCAACATGGGAGGTCTTTTTATATAATATATCCAATTAAGAAATATTTGCGCAGTTTACTTGTATTATCAGTAGAGGTAGAATTCTCACCTGTATTTTTTTTTCTTGAAAAGGAATGACAAAACTTATCTGATGAATAGGGGGGGGGTTATGATTAATGTGGTGATGCTGAATCATCGCTGATTACACTTTTCGCATCTACCACTGGAAAATCGTTTTGTCATTTAAAATCTTAAATAAAAAATAAAAAATAGTAGTAATAATAATTTAGAATTTTATTTTTATTTTTCAGTGCTGCTTGAAAAATTCATACTTCCAAGTGTTGGTGTATTAATTTATCCATCTCTATGATAATTTATGGAGTACAAACCAAGCTTGCAAACCTTCATACATCACCAATGTTGGCGCGGATGACAAGCACTAATTCTAACACTATGACAGCCACTTCACAATTTCAATGCTCGCTTGCGTAAACTTGCCACTAACCTCAAAACTCACTTATGATTTATGCCAATTTATTAAGAATACAGCAGAAATAAAAATTAATATTTACTAACTTGCTCAACGCAATATACCGTTATGTAAATTTCGACGAACAGTTTGCACACTTCGTCAAATAAATGTTAAATATATGTGGGCTACATTTTGCTAGAGATGGCATGTTATGCGAAATTCCTTAGTGCCACACAAGAAATAAGGCGGTATTCAACTGTAAGTTGTGATTTGGATCCAAAACTTTAAAAGCAGTGTCTTAAACAGTTTCGTAAATTATGAAAAATGGGAGTCGGTAACAATAGACATCGTCATACTTCAAAAAATTTAAAACAAACTTTCAAAACTCCCTTATTGCCTTTTTAAAATAATAAAAACTCAAATGTATAAAAATCGGATACGCAATATATTCAGTTTGACGGCCTCCTTTACTTCATTTAGCATCTTAAACGGAAACCCCACGAATGCGTCAATAAATAAATTTGCTAGAATTTTGTAAAACTAGTGTCACATGATGGCACTGTACCGATCATAAACCTCAAAAAGTTAATTACTCATCATTTATAATTACGAGCAAATAAACAATTCTCAAAAAAAATTGAAACCCACGCAATGCTTTAATAGGAATCGCTCCGTGCTTTGCTATCAATATTAAAGCACCAGTCGAAAGATGCGTGTCATCATCCGAATCCTTAACGCCACTTCGTCAGTGTACACAAATACAATACACAGCAACAAGTGTTCCAACCGATTAACTTCGACCAGCTAACCCCTTATCATATAATCCTTTAATCACCCTTCACCTGATCAGCACCTGTGCTCACAAATGTGTTATCGCACAGTTAATTACCAGCGAACGCCACAACATACAATACCCAATTGCTAAAACGATAGGCATTTCTTAAGAAACTCTCGCGAGTTGTTTATTTCTATTTCAGAAGTAACAACACATTTGGAGATAAATGATATGCGGAAAAGACAAATGTTTCTATTCTCCAATGCATGCATCAATCGAGTTTACATTCTTTACATTTAATTTTTTTTTTTTTTACGTCGTTGTCGTCTGAAGAAAACGAATTGTCTGCAAAAGAAAAATTGAGCGAGTCGAAAATTAACTATGAAAATGTTTCCACTTGGGAAAGAAAAAAAAATGTGCACGAGGCTTGTAAAAAAAAAGATTTTCGAGAAGAAATTTCTTAAAGCAAAAAAAAAAAATAATAACAGCTGTATATTGCTAATAAAAATAAATAAGCAAACTGGATTTTTCCCCTCCAATCAAGTCATTTTCACATGAAACCATCAACGCAAGCAGCAATTGAAACAAAGTGGTTTAATTTAATTGTGAAAGGAAAAACACATCATGGAATTCGATGGAGTAAGAATAAATCTCAGCAAAACCACCCCCTTAAACGTGAAAACATAAACTACAATTCTACTGCCCCCACCAACAAATCTTAACATTCTTTCACCCATCATTAACCAAACAAATGGTCAAAGCGTTTAGTCAACGAGTTGTGAGCATTCGATTTTTTTTCGCATTACTGAACAGGCGTTGAAATATTTACTAGCACACACATCCTGCTTGCACTACATGAAAAATGAATCAACTTTAGCAGCTTTTCAACAACACACGACTGTTCTCACTAGCAGCAAGTATGTGTCTCTAAAACAACATGAAGAAAAAAAAATCACTTGGTTTTTATGGTCTCTTTAAGAGGCGCCAGAACTTTATTTTAATTGAACGTGTGACAGAATGAAAAATCGTGTAATTCTGCTTGGAGTAATAATAAGGCATCACTTTTCTATTTGACCCATGAATTTTCAAGATAGCCTTACACGAAATAACTCAATTCTTAAAAAAAATTATACTCACTTATATTTTTCTTTTAATTATATGCTATCAAATGATCTTTGTTCAAACCCACAAAGTTATGAACCAATCCATCTGAAATTTAACAACCCTTTAATTACGTAACAATCCGTTGATGTTGGGTGATCAGAACGTCAATTAAAGGAAAAAATATTTTTTTTAATGTGGTTTGATAATAAAATTAAAGGTAATAAAATGGAAATTGAAAATGCTTCTCTATCCGATGACCCTTTTAGTTAAGTGCAGTAGCTCATAAAAATTAAATACATTTGTTTAAGTCATTCGTCTATGTCACAACACGTAAATTCGAGAAGTTTTCAACCGAAGAACGCAATAAACACATATTTTATTTATTTATTTATTTATTTATTTTTTTAAATGAAATATTCAATTCAAATCGCGTGATGAAAAACATTATTCTTTAAACGTAAAAAAATAAAAAAAATAAAGAAAGAAAAAAAGTAAAGATTTATTTCTCTAGTAGTCCTCACTTTGCTAAATAACAACGCCTTTTAATTATTTTACACTTTTCACATCACCGCTAAAAAAATTAACAAATATATTCAAAAAAAATTCTTGAGAGGTTTCAAGCAAGACCGCAACTTGATTAAAATTTATAATTGATTTAGATTAACGAATGTAATCAGTTACGTAATTGGTTAAATAAACCTTTTTAATTAGTTCAGCTTTATAAAAATAAAAAAATTTGAATTTACCTACTCAAACCTCAATGCGTATGAATGTTACTTAATATTGACTTTCATCCTTCCGAATCGTTTACGAAAGCCAAAATCAACGTTGTAAAATTTAATATGATTAATTTAATGGTCATATCATAATTAAAATGGTAATAGAGAAGAAAAAAATCGAATAATGTTGCAACAGACTATTTAGCTATCTAAATTCCATCACGGTACGACATTTAACTTCGCTTTATATCATTTTTGCAATAAAACGAGCAGTAAACACGTACCTAATTCCAAATTAAAATTAGAAAAAAAAAAGAAAAAAAAAAAAAGATGACTGCGACATCTGTTAAAAATAATTGCCATACAAATTTACTCAATTTCTTAAAAAGAAAAAAAAAAAGGCCCTATAAAGACCAACCTTGGTCATGACCTGCGAGGTGGGTACATCAGGCATGGCTTGACATTCACATGCCCACCCACTCAGCTCGGTTTCATGACCCAACCTTAAATCAGTTGTGACTGCACCAATTTGTCCGCACACATAAACCACCCTCCAGTATACTTTTTGTTACATTTGCCACATTAGAAATTTTTTAAAAAAATTTAAGTCCTTTTTTTAAATTCCCACATCCAACTACCCTCGTGAAAAGCGTATAATTTCCTCCAGCCTTTGAGCCATAACCTAATTACTATAAAACGTTCCTTAAGGATCCTATTTAAAAAGTGGTCATTTATTATTAGGGGATGAATAAAGCCACGTTATTCCAGTGTTAAAAGCATCATTACAACATTAAGATGATCGCGATGTTAATCTAAATTATAGTGTGGTGCGTTGCTTCCGTACACTTTTAATGGTCTCCTCTGGTCATTTGGAGAGCTCACCTGTATATTTCCCAAACAAAAAATTCGATCAATCCTTGTCATTTCATTTCGTGAAAGGTGCTTTTGTTTTTAAAACGAAAAGAACGAAAAAAGAAACCACATTAATTCAAAGAGAAAAGAAACGAGCGAGAATTTTAAAGACACATTAGTAAAACCGCAGAATAAGTCTGACACAAAAAAAAACATCATCTCCGTACGAATTCGCAATAAATTGTAGACTCGCATCTTTCCCCTCTAACATTAGGGGATTACAATGTGTTGGTCGCTTTGGCCTCAAATGATAGGTTCCCGAAGAAGGTGGAGATCTTTTCGCTTTATTTAGTAAGCGAGCAATTTGTCCGACAGCTTGTTCTCCTCCAAACTCATTTGCTCGCTAATTGATAGCCGCAACAAAGTATCTTAGACATTCAGTTGCATTCGGTTAATTTTCTGTGCGCGACTTAAATCTTAAATAATGTGCTGTGTAATCATTGCAATTAGCTTTCAATTCTGCTAACAAAATTTTAAAAGAATAATTTTCCAAGTTAAGACACCAGGTGCGTTTAATTTTGGTATAAAGTCTCTTTTGTAACTTCAATATATTTTGGTTAGAGGCAGCAAAAAAGCATCAATTAAAAAAGTATGCGGGTAGTTGAGGCACTCTGTGTTCACTGTTTATACTTATTTTAGATTTTCGTATTGTGTTTTCTTGCGCGTTTACTGTTTGAAGTGGTGTTTCGCACGTTTTTTTGGCACACAACTTACAAAATTCAAAATTTCTTTACGGTTGACAGTACGAAATATCAATTTCAATGGCTGTAACAAAGGCTCGCAAAATTGCAACTAGCAAAAATATTCGTGAGACAAAAGCGGGGCCTTTTCTAACTAAACGCGTTAGCCCTGGTGTCGATATAACGCAGTACTAAAACACCTATTTCCTACAACCTAAAATAAAAGCACTTTAATTCAAATATTTTTTAAATTTTCAAAAACTGATGAAGCAGCACAACAGCCCCAAATGCCCAAACAAACATAAATTTTAATAAAGTGCCACCTACCGGTTAATTTCTGAAACATACTAAAAAGATGCAAATCAAATTCACCGCAGAAATGACTAAAATACAATTATTTATTTTTTTTAGAAATTTGTGACACAATGTTCAGTGACAAGAAAAAAGCCAAATTACCGATTAACCGTTTATACTTTTATCCCATTAAGAAGGCCAGCCACATACGACAAGATATATTAAATAAATTTTGAGATCACACCCCCTCATCACATTGTCATACTCATAAAAACTCAGTCCCTCCCCCATTTACGACGTCACGATAAATAAATTTGTCGATGAGGTCAAAAACCTTTTACTTCTAGCATGAAAACTGCAACCATCCTGAAGCACTTCACACTCGAATATTTTCCGCATCAACGCAACAAGCTCTTTAAATACCAGAGCAAACTCAATTTAAGGAAATAATCTACTCGAAACCAGTTTTCATTTAAGATCATAAATCTTACGTTTATATACACAAGATGACTCGAAAGAAACTTTTAAAAAAATTACCATCATCGGTCCCAGCCCCAGCTTATTATAAACTCGTGTAATTATTACTTAGAGGTTTATCATATACATTAACAAAACCCACATTCATTATTAAATGTGCGAGAAAATAGATGAGGCGGAGAAAAAAAGTCATGTTGTTTCATAAACAATGAAACTTGCGACAAGGTAATGAGAATAGGTGTGTTCACACGCAAAGATAACGCTCTGCAGATGGAAATTATGTTATCACGAGCGAAAATAAATAGCTTCACTTTATGCACATGTCAATTTAGTTACAATTTATGCTTGTGACAAAAACTGTTGTAAAGCTCGTGTACACGCTACACACACACACCCCTGTTTGTGAATACAAAGCAAACGGGCTAGTTGCAATACACAGCGTCAGTCAGTCAGTCAATAAGATAAAATCCACTTTTCCTGACAATGCATTGTTTAATATTGCATCGAATTTACCAATTTTCATTTCAGGATTAAATTACAAATGTTAGCTGTCAGTTTAGTTACGGTTTAGATGATTGAAAAGCAGATGTGAAATAGAATAAGAAAAAAAAGAAAAAAAATATAACTGCAACAGTGGTGGTCTTCTCAATCAAAATACAACCAAAGAATATGTGAATGGAAAAATCAAACATCTGACCCTCTACTCAGACACCCCAAACAATTAGATAGTTTATAGCTATAATACCAAAAGGTCTGACCTCGAATAGCTAGGAAATTCACAATCCTTATGAATGTGAATCGATTCAAAATAAATTAATTTATAAATTCCTAGTTGGAGCGATTTGGAATTCTAACAAAAACATTGTGGAGAATGGAATTGTGCATCTTAATAATTAATAATCTAACACGCTGAGAGAATAGGTTCAATCTCCGATTTGAAGCCCATTGAGTCCAGTCATACTTCCATGTCTTAGTGGATTCTTCACCTCGATATGTGCCGTCTGTAATAAATTGTTTACGACAAATAAACTCTCATTGGTGAAACTCAAATTCACAATTCAGGCGAGCATGTCTGATTTCGCCATACCACACATTGGAATGACAATCTCATTACTATTTAAATATTTCAATATTAATGTTTCCACATTTTTGTTTAATATAACTTCAAACTAATCAGCTAATTTTTTTTTAAACAATAATAATTTCCTATACAAAATAGGCAAGTTTTACAATTACAATAATTAAATTCCAATGAACCAAACCTCCATTAAGCTGTCAACATCTCAATCGGGGGTGGAGATAAAAGGTGGGTCATCTTTTCTGCTGCCAATCAGACTAATAAAACTACAGCACGCAAAGGAGTTGAGGAAGCGACGCCTTTATGTCGGCTCAAACTGGACGCGGGGTAATGAGGGGAAGCCACCGCGCCTCACACGATGGAGAATTACAACATGACACGTAGCTATTACAACAGGGAAGAGTGCATGAAGCTAGAAAATTGGTTAATTGCAATTCAACTCTTGGCCCACTGGAAAAACGCCCGAACGAAACAGCCAAACATAAAAATTCGTCGCTCCGTAACTTCAGCTTAAGATTTAATTCAATTTTCCACTTCCGGCACGCTTATTACCCCGTTAGTCACTCCTCGCCCACACCCGAATCCCGCTATTGCTGTACTTTCTACTTTCCCGAAGAATTATTCCACTCAGGACGGGATTACAGAGGTCACTCTAAAATACAACTCATGTTATTTGCCCTTAAGCACACCTTTGCCTTACTCTTTAACTTGTTTTTTTCTAAGTGACTTGGCATTGAGTCGGCACAACTCGTCAGTTCTACAATCTGTTACTTCTAACACCTAAAATCAAACATCAAAAACACGCGAATGTAAAAAAAAGACAATTTATAAATTATTTAGTATACAAATCGTTAAATTTAACCAATAAAATTTGAAAAATATTGATATCACAATCTTAAACTTCGCTTTCAATCCACATGTGCAAGTAAAATACCAATCATATCTTCCTTTTTTTACATCCGTTTGTTTTCGCCCAACCAAAACCGCCGCTCTATGTTTTTATATCACAAACACTGTCACCTTGTTGTACAAGTTACAACAATACGCCACATACAAACTTGCTGCAACATGACTTAATTTAAAAGAAAGAAAAAAAAAAGAAAAAAATTAATATTCATTTAAAATGATGAAAGAGCGAGAGGGAAAAAGAAACATGGAAAAGTTGCCCGCAATTCTGTATTTTGGTGCGGTGTCTTTAGATTCATCATCAACCAATTAAGAGTAGAGGTCAACGTTAAGGTGACATAGTAATTTATATCATTGGGTTAAGCGAAGGGGAATTGTACTCAGTTCTCGTGGCGCCAACAAATCGAAGGGGGCATGACTCAAGGAGAACGGACCAGCCCATTACTCATACTCGTATGCATCCACGCCCTATGTAAAAGCCCGAACGATCAAAATTATATTAAAATTTAAAATTTAAAATAATAATCTTTTAAAATTAATTTTTAATGCAAACGACCATTCTAATTAAATCCAGTCCACGAGTGGACAGTTCTACGGCCATAAAACTGTATTTTCACACAAATTTACTGACTCAACGCAACTCTTCCTTTGACTTATGTTTTAAATATTTATTCTGAAATGTGTTCGCGTACCTTATTTATGGTAGCAATTCATCACACCGTTGTCCGTTACAATCAAGTCTAAACATACGATTGTGCGAATGATGTAAACTGTATTAATTTTGTATGACGTTTCTACGCACCAGTGAATTTCTCCCATTCAACCTTGAAATAAAACCACAATACTTCATTTGAATTCAATCAAGAAGAAACCGGGATCAGCCCAAACATGTTCCACCATAACAGGTACATTTCAGAATTATTACCTTTAAGGTGAAGCTAAGCGAGGTGCGTTTGAAGACTAGGGTGGAGGCGAAAGAGAGATATGGTTGTCGGGGTTATGGTATGTTTCTCTAAAAGCTAATCAAAAATAAAAAATAACAAAAAAAAAAATAACCCCAACTAGATCTAACCACACCTTTTTACGTTGGGAAATGGCCTATTGTAACTTGTGTTTCGTATTTTTTATTTCTTTTTTTTTTCGTACAAAAGGAAACAAGAAAATCTTTCTAACTCAATAGAACGCAGTAATTCAAAAAATTTAATAAATAATTTTTTTATTTCAGGAAATAAAACTTTTAGCTAGATTTTAGTCTACACGGTTTCATTCCTAGCACACAAAGCTGGTAAAATAAAAAAAGTAAGATGCTTCCAGGAAGTTAAAAATATTCGTTGAAAATGTAACTTTCATTTTAGTATAAATTAGATTTTACAGTCAAAATTTCACGTTTTTTTTTTACTATAGAAAGCCCAAACAAAACGCAAATAAATTAGGCCAAAATGAAATATAGTTTCTGCTTTAGCCCCTAATTGTTTTTAATTGCACACAAGCACTGTCATTTATAAATTTATTAGGTGATGTCTCTTTAGCCCCATTAATTCTGTTTCTAATATGCATCATGATTTTATAATCTAAAGTACATGTTACAACGAAATAATACTAAACCAGATAGAAGCGAGTCAGATTTCAGTTAATTTGTTCATAAAACATAAATGTCCCATTAATTGGCAATATTATTATTCAATGTTGCCACAACAACTACATTCCTAATACTTCCAAAACAAATAACTCCTTGTGACCTATTCAGCAACCCAGGGCGCAACTCAATATTACCAAACTAAATAAACAAAAAATATTTTATATTTTTTATGTACCGGTACTGGCAAAATGCGTTCCAGATTCAAACCGTGAATATTCATACATTTCATCTCTAAAGGGAAAACTAAACTGACAACAAAAGGCTGAATGGGCAACTCGAACCTTCCTATTGTTTATTTATGAAAACCAACTAAAGCTAATGGGTTTTTTTTTTTGTTTTTTTGTTTTTTTATTAGCTAAACTCTTCTATAAACAGGATTTGAATTCTTTTGTTTTACTCTTTTCTTGCCTTATATTTATTTCTTCAGTTTTGCATCTAACAGAAAACATTTAATGAATTACTAATTTCACAAGTTATCTCAGGTAAACGGTTTAATTAATAGAAATGGCGCATAGGAAAGTCATTAACCATCCAAAAAAATGTGACTTGTAATTGTAACTAACAAAAGCCGCTTCTTGCAATAAATGTCTCATGTAGCACCATCCGCATTTTTTATTTCTCCAAGATCATTGGCCTATAAAATATTCTTCCGACCAGAGAATGCGCGAAATGACTTTTTAAGAACACAACGCAAGCATGTTTTAATGTCTCCGGTAACTCCCACCTTACCGCTTTTTCAAAAGAAATGTCTTAACGACATGTTGACGAAGGTATCAAAAAATTCTCTTCTTTTATTACCCCTTTTACGCTCTAAAAGATTCCAAATTAACACAAAAAGATTACTTTCCAATTCCATACATCGCAATTGTTTCTCAATTACCAATTAATAAAGCTTGTCTTTTATTACCTCCGATTAAACGCCGAATCCTTCTAGTAAACGCCCTTTCAATGCCATTATTTCAATTCTTCTTCCTCCCTTTTTCTCATTCACTCGTTCAACCTTTAAAACAACTTTTTTTCTTCATCTTTACTAAGCACACCCTCGGCAAGTCATCACAACATCTCCAATTGCTACTCCCACACTTTTATTTGGGTCAATATTTTGGATTTCTTTTTTTGAAATTTAAGAAGAAAAAATGTTTTTAAATCTTCCCTCGAAGCCACTTGGTAACGCTCATGAAAAACAAATTTTTTAATTAAAATAACATCTTGACGCAACCGTAAAAACCAAATTACACTCGAAAGTTTTCATGTTATTAAAAGAAAAAAATTGTTTACACTTTGCTCGCGACTGTTAAGATATATTAAATACCAGTTTTACCACCACGCCTTAATTCTGCAACCTTTAGGCTCGTTTTTGCAATGTGTCAAAATGACATATTCAAATTGAAAGAAGAATTTCGTTGCTCGTTCTAAAAAAAATTATCGAAATTGCGTCCAGGCAAAAAGTCCTTTTGTAAAAGTTAAAATTTAAAAATTTAAACGTAAAAAAAAAACTTACTATTTACAGCTGCCATGGTTCTCTTCAAATTTGATACTGTCAGTCGCACAAGGCTGGAATTAAGTGTCAATAATCCATTTTTCTGCGAATTGACCAGAAATATCTTCGAGTCTTTTTCTCTGACATCACTCAAACAGAATTGAGGATTACCGAATCCGTAAATTAAAACCGGGTTCTTTTTCACCAATTTCCTGTTCCCTTTCATCACACGTCGAACTTTAACAGCACCGGAGTAAATTGGGTTTTTTCCTGCGTGTCTTGTAGAGTGAAATAATTTGACTACTGTTCCGGTGAACACGAATCTGGCTTGGTCTTCTCTTTCCTGCAATGCTTGTTCGAAACATCGCCGTTTAGTTGTTCTTATTCGATAAACAAATTGTTTTGGTCGAAATCCTTCAGTGATAATAAGAATGTTGAGGAACACAATCCATACGACTTGCATGTCTACGGCAGCACCACCAGTAAATGGTCCCGGCATCCGGCAGCAGACGAAGTTCCAACGATCCATTTTTAATACTTCCACTCACCGCGAGATGGCAGGAAACCGTTGTTCTTACCATCGTTGGTTTTCAGTCACTTACGTCCGAACAGAGCTTCTGCAACATAAATATTCCCGTTAAATTATGTAAATTTTTGTACTAAAATATGCAGTACTGGTTGTTAAAAAAAAAATGTACCAAAACTCAGCATGACTTTTCCAACGAAGATCTTGAAAGCCATTAGATATTGCCGTATTGGTATACAAATCTATTCTTAGAAAGAAAAAAAATATTTCTCGAACAATTGTACTCACTGTACTCAATTTCCATTCAGTTCGCTCGTTTATACAATAACTTAAATAATGACAACGAGCGGATTAGTTTAGTTTATAAAATTAAACATTGAAACCAAAAGTAATTTTTTTGTTACTGGTTGGAAAATTGCATTGATATTGAACACTGGAAAATGCAATGGCATCTAAAATCGTTCTTTTGCTGTAATTAACTGAGCACTAAAGTGTCTTCAACTGCTATTACGGATCCAGATTCAATTAATTGAAAGTTCTGTTTAGGTAGTGGCAGTAATGTACAATCGTGGTCACATAAAATGTTCACGCAAACCTTAACCTACCTAGTTGGCTTGGGTTAACATTGACATTTAATGCTGACCATAGCCTACTTAGTTGACTAAGGTTGGCACGAACATTTTATGTGACCAAGATTGTACATTTTTGATTTTTGAGCAATGTTTGCCTAAATTATTCAGATTGTCTAACAATCATTGCTCAAATTTTCCTGATTTCAATTTTGTTGACATAATATGAACAGTTAAAAATACTTTCGTGGCGCATTTAGTAAATATAACTAGATAAGTCTGTAATACAACTTCCAGCAACCGTGGTGAAACTCGCCTTCTGTTGCAACAACATGGCGTCAACGGAAGTACTGAACCATTGATGCACACCAGAGTCATTGACTCTGATTCGCACATTAAATAGTACTTAGTTAAAATATAACGAAATCAATTATTTCTTTAAAAAAGTTTAAAAAATTTATTATTCTGTTTGTCGTTTACGTCCTTACATTAATCCAAAAAAATAAATCCACGTTGTATATCTTCGTATCTTTGTCTCTTCACAGTGTGGTGTGACGCGTAGGAATATACGAAAATACCGTAGTTGTAAATGGCGCTTACTGACGTCATTTGCATCAACTTACTTCCTCTTAACAAAAGCATATTGTTTATCTAAATTTTTAATTTAATTTTTAATTTTTATGAAATAAATAACACATTTTGAGAGTTTTCTTGTTTCATTTTCCATTTTATTGAAAGCAATGTTGATAGTTGCTACCTAAAGAATTTTTATTTATTTCTACTTATTTACAACCCAAACGCCTACATTACATTTAAACGGTATTATTTATTATCATAAAAGAATAACAACGCTACTTTTACTTGGGCGCAATTTCAGGTGCGTCTTTCTTTGAAAGGCCGGATAGCAGTTTCTTGATTTCTGCGATTGCTTTTCCAGGATTCAAGCTCTATTGTACAAAAATAAATATATATGAAACATCTTATTAGAAGCCATTAAACAGGTGGTACTGATTTTAAATGAACCTTTGGGCACGTTTTAGTGCAGTTCATGATAGTGTGACACCGGTAGACCGAAAATGGATCCTTTAATCTCTCGAGTCTTTCCCGAGAAAAGTCATCTCTCGAATCAATAATCCAACGATACGCTTGTAATAAAACCGCAGGACCCAAATATTTATCAGAATTCCACCAATAGCTGGGGCAAGAAGTAGAGCAGCAGGCACATAAAATGCATTCGTACAATCCGTCCTAAATACAAAATTATATTCTAAAATTCCTTTTTTTAAACGCAAAATGCTCACCAGTTTTTTTCTGTCCGTTTCACTCTGCAAATACTGTTGCGAACCCAACGGCACATTACTTTTACGTTTTAAATAGGGTTCGATAGATCTGTATTGCTCATAAAAATTACTCATATCCGGAACCAAATCCTTCACGACGTACATGTGAGGAAGTGGGTAAATTTTTGTTGTGCGACTCAAACTCGTATCGATCTTGCTGCAAAAAAATTCATTATATTAGAATTTCATTTGTACAAGCTGTAAAGTTTAATGCCTAATGCAAGCCAACGTGTTTACTCCTCCGATGTTCATAGAGCAGGAGCCGCAAATACCTGTAACAAAAGTCAAGCAGCATATTATAGTTTATTACAGTTTATTAATTTGTATTAATTTTACCTTCACGGCAAGATCGTCGAAAAGTTAAAGTTGGATCAATTTCATTTTTGATTTTAATCAGCGCGTCCAAAACCATTGGACCGCAACTAAAACAACATAAATACTACCGAATGTTACGAAACAAAATTTTTTATTTAAAATAAAAGAAAAAGAAAAGAAAATAGACTTCTTACGTATTTAAATCCACATCATAGGTTTGCATACGGGGTTTTTGCTCTTTTTTCTCAGGATTCTACAAAAAAAAAAATTAATGATGTGTTTATTCAATTGGTATTCAAATGCATATTTACCCATCTATAAATTGCAAATTTTTTTATTCGCGGTGACGACGCCTTCTGAGGAGCAGGAGCAGGCGCTGCTGCTGCTGCAGCCGCCGCTGCAGAACGAATCTTTAAAAAAAAAGAAAAAAACAGGTTAGGGTGCACATTTTCTCGACAATCTACAGTAAAATAATAAATTTCTAGTAACATCCGAACATTTCATATGGATAAATTGTCTCGCAATCCTGAATTTTGGATAATTTTGAGGAAATAAAAAGCTTGCTCGCTTCATCACAAATGCTATATAATGTCTTAGAAATAATTTTCGGATGTTTCTATAAACCTCGACGAAGGTATAAATCTTACTGGAATTATAATCGTTCCATGATTAATTGACATTGAACCAAAAGTCCATCCTAATTTTACGAACGGAACATATGCAGCCATTTTTCTTTGCACAGCGACAACTAGTGGCGGAATGGAATCGTAGAGATCTTGATAGACGTCATCAAAGATCGAGCAGAAATTTTGGGTTATGTTTGTGTTATATTCTATTTTATTTTGTTTGGTTTATGCTGTTTGCAAAATAATACTAAAATGACTCAACCGATCAGTGATAATGGCATGATGCGATTCAATTCTTTAGAACTCACTGGTTACAGATTTGAGATGATAGGTAGAAAACCTGAAAGCCTACTTGAAAAGCTTCTTAAAAAAGAGCAGAAGGTTATTAATTATTTAATTAATATTTTGTAAATTAAAAAAGTTTCAATGCTTTTTACAGAAGCAGTATGTTGTTCAAGAGTGTCTGTCTGACGTCAAAGCGTAAAATACAAAATTAATTAGATTTTAAAACAATTTAACCATATTTTTTTACATTTTTTTTTTTTACTTTAGACACAAGTTGTCTGATTTGTATTTAAATGCCGTGTTATTAAGCGATGACAAAAGGCTATTTAACACGCAAAAAGCAAATCTGAAAACTGCTGAGGCTGAACAGAGAAGGCTGAAAAAATCACTCGTTGAGGTTATTCTGGTTACAGACAGCAACGATTATTTCAATAATACAAAAGAATTTTTTCTGTATTGTTTTTAGAGACGGAAAAAGGCGTTAGAAAAATTGTTTATTGAAGACTCCAATGCTTATGAATTAGAATTACAATCTGTTGGAAAATCCATGTATAGACATTATAAATGAATATGTAAATTATTCAACGTATTTTGTTTGGATGAAAAACAAAAATAAAACTATTTTCGAGACACTATATCTTTCTTTCTTTACTTCAAGGACGGTATTGTCCTGGCTGTATCTGGCGTCAAACGTTTGCAGTTGCGCAGTTGTGGTAGAGTCCGCCATTAATGAGAACCCTACCTGGAGAAAGATACTTCATATTCCTCTCGGGGGCTTTAAATAGCTGAATTTTGATGGATGAGGACGATATAAATCCGAAGAAATGCCTTCCCATACCGTACATTAAGGATCGGGAGAGAATTTTAGTGCCAAAATTGAATCTAACTTCCGCGACTTCATGTTTTACACCGCTTAATGTTTGTCCGGATCCCGCATTAGAAGTGACACCATTAAAACGGTATACTCGGCGATCCGTTGTGCAGAAAAGCAATAATAAACACAAACCATGCGCATCAAAAAGAAAGGAAAATGTCCGTGTTGAGTCTATTAATCCATGGACTTCATCAATAACGAATAGAACACAATGGGTAGGCTACGATCATCTACGAGGTGAAAAAGTGGGCAAAAACTACAGAACCGCCACAGAAAATGCAAAATTATCGCGGAATCGACTACCGACGTTTTACGATAGTTTGTGCCCTAAAAGTGATTCGTCCGAGAGTGGTTCCAAACACATAGCAGTTCCCATAACTTTAACTGAACAAGAAAAATTCCATAAACCCGAGTTTAATTCATGCCTTAAACTTGCCGACGAAATTAAGCATTTAAAAATAGCTAA
Organism: Strigamia crassipes; assembly: GCA_034683725.1. Taxonomy (NCBI): domain Eukaryota; kingdom Metazoa; phylum Arthropoda; class Chilopoda; order Geophilomorpha; family Linotaeniidae; genus Strigamia; species Strigamia crassipes. The sequence continues at coordinate 41,550 of JAQFXT010000187.1, forward strand.
GAAAGGTGTTGATAATGAAATTGCAAAGCAAGTAAAAACAGACAAAATGAGAAAAGAAGTTTCTGAAAAGGTTATTGCAAACAACCGTAATTTAACAATTATAAAATTACATTTCATGTTTATTCCAGGCTTCGATCCAAGTGAATATTCCTTTTACTGAACAACAATTTAAGAATTTAATCCCGGTGGATGTTTCACCGTGTGAAGTAGCGTTGAAATTGCAAGAGGAGAAAGAAATGAAAATGAAAGCTTGTAAACCTCTACCCAGACCACGAGTAACGTTAATAAACCGCCAGTTTTACCTACAAATACGAAAATCAAATTTTTTTTGCAGGATCCCGAGCCAAATATAACGGATTTCTACAGCGATATCGTCTACCGCGAGCACTGTAATATTCATCTAGAAATTCCTAGATTAGATTTGAATACACCAGAAATTGCACCTTCGGATTGGACTTCACGGCAGTATCAACAGATACTTGAAAGAGACGAACCTGTTTAAAAATGTTAGGTTCACATATAGGATTTTATAAAATGTGAATGATGGGCATATTTACTCGATCATAATTTATTAATAAAACGGATTAAAAATAGTTATTTTTACTTAATATACAATTGTAACAAAATTTTAAATATTTACATCAGTTTGTGCTTGTTCCCTCACTTTAATTCAAATTGTAGAAGTATAAAAATGTAACAAATACCGGCTGACCATTATGAGAAAACGCCGGATGGAGGAGACAACTCAACACTAACAAATTTAATAAACGAATTTCCGGTTTATCATTGTCGTATAATATCGCTTTTCTCACGACGATCGACCGTCGTCAACAAACTACACCTTTTAAATAGTTCAAAAACGATTAACATTTAAAAAAATAAAATTTAAAAAAACCTTAGAAAAATATACTATTCTGTCCCGTTTTTTCCCATTAAAAAATACTTATTTCTTTCCCGTAAAATGGTAGGTGCGTAATCTAATGATGAGTGTCTTTAGCGTGCGAATGTGCTACTGCTATTGACAAGCATTGAACCCATTGCTCCGCATTTTTGCTGTCTTTAGCTTTCAATACGTAGGTTTTATCGGTTGTAAAAATTTCAAAAGCTTTCGGGATGCTGCGTGGGCCTCTACTGTTGATAGCTTTAACGCTTCGTATTTGACTGATGTCAATCGGATGAGTTTCTTTATCGCTCTAGATGCAATAATAAATTATTACAATACTTTTTTTTAAAAGAATCGATTTCTTACAGGACTTCTGTATGATAAATGAGCTGCTGACAATGTGAAATATCTTGTCCGCCAACGTTTAAACAGTTTCCATTTCCCTTTCTTTTCCTTCAGTTGTCCCTAAGCCAATTTGGATATTTCAGAGATAAATATTTAATTTTATTAACATTTTTCTTACTTCAATCACTGGTTCTCTATCTTGAAGAAAACCCACTGCTCTGTCTGGATGGTTACAAAGAAAACAACCCCACTGGGTTAAAGGCCCGTTGTACTCGAACACATCAAAAAATCGTTCATCCCTTAATTCACTAATAAGCCATTCTTGATCCTATTTGGAAGATAATGCTTTCATAAAAGATTTTGCTTTAAAATAAAATAGTTACTTTGGCCGACGGGAAAACAGATGTAACCAATGTCAAGAAATTCCTATTGTCGGCCTTAAGTATATCCCAGCACGTTTTCAAACTGCTCACAGATTGCTCCCTGGTGCTAAGTGCATTACTCGAACGAGCCTGCAATGCTAGGAACATTAAATGGATCCATATTCTTGGATTTCTTGTTTTCATCATGAAAAAAGTGCGGTTGTAAAGGCAATGAATTCCCCGGCCTTGACAAGCGAAGTGAAGCTTTGCATGTTTTTTAGATTTGCGCTCTGTTATTTAAAAAAAAAATTTATTTTTGTCTCGTAATCGATTAAATTTAAAACGATACCTTCAATCGTGCATTTGACTGGCAATGGAAGCTTTACAAATATTTTCTGCATGTAAGCTTTTATTTTATCCAAATGTTTCTCGCAAAAATGTTGAACGGCATCCCGCATTGGGTATGGTTCGAATACTGACATACGCTAAAAAGCAAAAAAAAAGGTGATTAAATCCTAACTTTTACTTTTAATCATTTCCTACCTGGAAATTAGACGGTACTGGATTTCCAATTGTAATAATATTGTTGTTGTTATTACTTAAAACAGAATTTCCCAAGTAAGGGGGAAACATGGACGATGGTAGCGGTGAAGGTGATGTAGCAACAATTGCAGAAGGTACTAGAGCTTGAGTAGACACACTGGTTTGATTGATGGAAGTTGTTACTGATGTTGATAATCTACTCTGCAGTAGCGCATTGTTCGAATGAACCGAACCGAACGACTCGGGCTTTTCTGTGTGACTCGACGTACTCGTTATTGAATCATTTGGTTCCTCTTGAAAGACAGATATACTGGCACTAACGAGAATTGGTAAGAAAATGACAGACTAAAAACTAACGCAATCACCTTATGCTTTTGTTCGGACTTATGGTAGTCACAGTAACACCACCGCACGTAATTCGAGTCGCGTTGTGCAAATTGTATCTGCTGCCAATTGTAGTTATGCTTCGATTTATGCCCTGACTTGAACCCAAACGCGACATACTTTTGTGAATTCCAACTGCCGATCCTAATTGGCAGGCACTCATATTCACTAAAAAAGTGTAATAAAAATGTTTAAAATAACTAATAAAAAAAAAAATTGGTTACAAGATGAATTTACTCGATACGCTGCCGCCTAATTTACTCATACTGCGGTTAACTGTACTCGTGGAATTAATTTGAGCCATACTGCGATTCATATTGGCGGTAGAAGAGCCCAAATTTTGTCGGCTGCCAATGTTTCGGAATTGTGGAGGGACGATTGGATTAGGAATAACGAGATCTTGCTTGCTGCCACCCACTCGAACGATTGTGACACCGGATAGAGACTGATTCATCCTTTGTGGAATTCTAACGATTACAATAACAAAATCAACGTGCACTCTTTAGTTGTCAGGTATTTTGTACCTCATAGCTGCATATTCTTGTTGAATTTGTTGAATGTAAAGTCGTCCAGCACTAGAACAGCTTTCCCAATGTTTGCTAATTTCTAAGAGTTGGTCGTCGTTAAGAACTGGATAAAAATCACAGATAGACTTGATTTCTTTTAGTAAGACGGGTAATGTAGCATGCTCGGCTTCATTCAGTTGTTTTACTAAATAATCCAACGAATCGCTCGCTTTTTCCTAAATTAAAACAAGAAAACATTACTCGGAGAGTTTGAAAATAATGTTTAAAACCCGTACTTGATTGAGCTTTCCAACAGCACCAATAATTTTGGCAACTAAATTCAACGTATTAGGTTGTTGTTCGACGATATACTTCATTTTTGGAATATGTTCGATAAACGGTTGACCCTTTACAGCAGACATATCGATAAAAATTTGAAGTGTTGAAATAGAAGTTGCAGATATGCTCAAACATTCGCACAACTGAGGCAAACTTGGTTCCAATAACTATAAAAAGTAAATTTTAAATTTAAAAAAATAATAAAATTAAATTAATAAAATTAGTTAATTAATTTACCAAAGGTACATTCTTCGCTATTAAAACGAACAAACTTAACAAACTCAATTTTTCAGGATTTTCACAAAATTGAAGAAGAGACACCAAAGCCATAACATGGTCGTGAATAGGCTCTTTCGTTACCGCGTAAATCTGAGGTAAAACCCGTGATAATGAATAATTACCACTAATAATACTATCAATAACAGGTTGAATGTGGGGAGCAAGTAGTTCGGCATTATCAATAGCAGCCAGTGAGAGGTACGAAGACACATTACGCGATAAATCTTTGTTTCCTTTGTGAAGAAACTTGACAGTTACAGGAACGGCCAATTTCATCACATCTTTTTTTGTGTAATTCTGAAATAAATAAATAAAATAATTATTTAATTCAATTAAAATTTCATCAACGATAACAAACTTACGAGAAATATACAACTGATGATGTCAGCAGCAATTTTAGCGTGCGGTGGATCCTCGTCTTTAGCTGATGGTTTGAGATCATGATTTAAACATGATTGAAGAAGGTTGACCAGGGAAGGCGCGTGTTGTTGAATAGAACCAGTTTCTCTGGAATTGATGTCATGGGCTTCATTTTCATTTTCATTTTTATTTTAAACTTTCTAAATACCTTATAGCTGATGTGACCCTCGTGATACATATTTCCACGACACTTTGATCGTTATTACACCGGAGATAATTCGAGGCGCCTGTAATAGCTTGAATTTTCGTAACGACATTTGATAAATCGTTCACAATGTGACGATCATCGACTGAAAACAAATCGCCCGCTTTGGACAAGTCTCGTTGGCTTAATACTTGACTGAACAATTCGTGCATGGTCTGTCGCTAAACCATAGATGTAGTTACCTAACTACGGCTAAACTAAACCTGAAATGAAATTGGTTTGGTTTTATTATCTTATTTGCACACTTGTTGAATTGAATTCAAACTAAAGTTGGAACACAAAGTGCAATATTCACAAACTTTATTCCATTGCAATCTCAACCAGACGTAACCAAAACCAAAGTTATTTTAAATGTAGATAAGTATCTACTTCAGGTGATAAATCAAAGAAAAAGTTTAAAAAGTGAGCTTTTTTTGAGTTATACGTGTTACGTAGCACTTACCGCCTTCCGGTTCGACAATATAGAGCAGAATTTTAAATATCAACAGGACTAGTCGCGTTCCTCGATAGATTGCATCGTAGTGTCAGTGTCAACAACCAACGTAGAAATAGTCTCCGTAAACATAAGACGACGGCCATTTTCCAGTAACGTGGTCATTGCCATCAAAACGTAATACCAGGTGGCGGCACACGTAGACAACGAATTAAAAAAATATATTTACATGATTTTTACTGATAAGTTCCAAGGTTTCTTTATCCATATTTTAAGGAAAGAAAAAGCAATTTTAGTTGTTTTAATTTTTTTAATCAATTTGAATCACATTATATAAAAATATCGAACACATAAATAAAAAATAACAGTATACTTCATTCAAAATGTGTATAAAAATCGTTGTTTCCGATTACCAGTTGCTCTAAAAAAATATATCGCATTTCTAAAAACATTTTAAATATTTTTGAGCGTCTAAAACCCTTATCATTTTTTGTATTTCAACAATGCATTATGCGATGTTTGTTGACGTCAATCTATGCGCGGTGAAGCCAACGATTAAATTGTTACATTAACCCCAAATTTTACAAAGTATATGAAGAATAAATCATTTAACAAATCATTTAATAATTTCAAAAATAAACTTTGCTGTTGTCTTTTTACGTGACTCCCAATTAATCATCAGACAATTGACTTCTTGATGTTTGCAGTGAACTCGATCGACTAGAAAAAGAACTTACGCTATTTGTTATTTTCTTTTCTTTACCCGGTAAAAAAAATCTTGTCTTTTTCAAGGTGTTCATCACTCCTATCCTCATCTCTCTCCAATATGGTTTATATAAATTAAAAACTCTCTTATTACACACAAACGCCCAAAATATAAACAAACCTTGAACCGAATAAGTGACAACAAAAAGGTAAGTCAAAATGTCAGTGATCGCTACGCAACATTTAGACGTCAAGTGTGCCGCAAACACAAATATAAATGTGAATCCCATAACACTAGACATCCGAATATAAAGATTCACATCGTTTTCACCTCTTTTGTTAGTTGCAGCTTTCACCGTTTTAGTCACATTTCTTATGGAATAAATCGTTATCATATAAAATATAAAATTAATCACCAAAAGAATGGCAATTGGCAAAGCAAAAAATAAGATTTGAGCTTCGGGTGATTTAATCCAACAAAGTGAATCGCCATAACCAACAAAAAACTTGCCAGTACACTTACAAGCATCAATTGCAATAGGAATGCTAACCACAACAGCCGGGCTTAAATAAGCATAAACCATGTAAAATTTTAAGTAAAACTTCTTTTTTCTCATATATGGTAATATATTATTATTACCAAACGTTTTGTACAAGTCGTAAGCCATGACATTGGTCCAAAAGAAAGAGGAGAGCATTTCATAATGAATTACAATTGCAAACATTTTACAAATCAATCCTGTAACGCTCGATCTCATTCCAACAAGGAAAGTTAACTGTGATAAGAATAGGATGAACACTAAATTCATCAAATTCATTCCCGGCAAATTTTGAAGTTTTGAAAATAAACTGTACGTGTAAAGTGTAATGGCCATTGCAAATAAGGATATTGACATAAGAACTAGCCCTAGATAAGCCTGCACTCTGTCGAATGCCACGACGAGTCCAAAGACGTAAGTGACATTGTAACAAATCGATAGATTACCATCGGGCGTGAGTTCGTATTCGCCAAACACAAGAATAGTTTGACCAATTGGTAATTTCCCCGTGTAATTGACAACCCCATTAGGTATGAATTGATATTCGGACTTTCTAAGTGTAAGTCTTGGGCAAAAATTGGACATTAATTTCGATCTATTTTCACACACCACCACAATGCCATTAACAGACGTCAAATCGTTTTCTCTCGATTTACCAATACTTATAAAATTTGCTAAATATTCCCCTTTCTTATACACTTTTCCCGTTGCATTTACGTAGATATTCATTTTCCAATCGTCCTTGATAATACTACTGTTTAAAATTGTAAATTCGTGATTCATGTACTTGCGCTTTTCGCCATCCAAACACCAGTTTTGGAATTCATCGCCATCGACAACAGTTTCCTCGTGTATGCCCAACAAGCGTAATGTAAATCCATCCAGAAGAAGAGACATAGTGTTCAGATTGACATTTGTTATGAGCAAAGATATAATTCTGTCTATGGACGGTTCAAAACCTTCGAATTGTGGTTCAGGTTCGCTTAACTCGAACCTGATAGCAACATTCTTTCTGAACTTAAAATCGAAAGCTGACAGCAAAGGTGCACACGGATTGGCGTAGTCGTTATGTACGCTTCGTTTGAAAACTCTTTGTCCCGCCGTGTACGTGTTGTTGAGAAGTGTCATGTTGGCAATTCGGCTGGTATTGATGCCCAAAGTATAGGCCAAAGATTTTGGTAAATTCTTCATTATACCTTCGATTACGTTCCTGTCTTCACTGTTGGTAACACTCTTGATTTGAAACGCCAAACAAACAATCACCTTGCTCAGATTTATGCCGAATATCAAATCACTCAGCGCATCTCTTTCTGTTGAGTTGTTTTCAGTTCCGACACATCTGTAAAAATAAATATTACGCAAAATTGTATAATTTACTTAAAAAGTAAAACAACTTACTGATAATCGATCAAACTGAATTGTGCAGTGCACGATAAACTTCGGCATATGTCAAGAAATGGGTCCCAAATGTTGTCGTTAGGGCAATCGTTATTTCTTCCTTGCAGTCCCTGGTTGCTGCTAAAGTAAAAATTCTTTTTTCCGTTTAAACCAAAATTAAACAAAACTGAAACTGATGGAGGAATTTCCGTCTGAAGTAGGGACGTTTTTGTGACTACTTTGACCTGAATTTTTTTAAAAAAAGAACATATTAAAAAAGTAGTCCACGCGATCCACATTTGTTTTACCTGGAATTCATCAATAGGTGGTGTTTTATTGTGTTTTCCATACAGTTTTAAAGCCCATGGTCGCGGTTCTGGAGATGCATCATGGTGTCCGACGCGTTCTAAGTCATTGATCATCCATCGCCATTGCGGACACGTTACCTTAGAAGCGTTGTTGCAGATAGCACAGTGTGGATTCTTGTATTTTAATTGGTTGCCTAACTTTTGGGCCACTACCATTCCCACGTAAGATTGGCATTTCGATATTAAGTTTTGGAATTGTGGAAAGGAAAAATCAACGGAACAATTTCCAACATCATAGACGCAAATACGGGGTTGAAATTTGCTTTCTTTTGGTGAGACATAGTGGCAGGCTGACCCTTCTTTGCAACTGCTAAGATCCACCTGAACTGTTTCGTCGTAATTAATTCCATTGCAAACAGCGCAATATGCGTTTTTGTACACAATGCCCTCGTGATCAGTTACTGGATCAATTGGTTCCGTTTCACATTTAAATCGAGATTCCACGTCATCTTTCCATTTTAAATCGCATTCATCGACCATTAAAATGCCATATTTCCCATTCAAGTCGATGCAAGAGAACTGAAGGTGCCTAGGATTGTTGAAACCAATTGACGTTTTGTTGGAACTGTGTTTTAAACAGTGGTGGTCATAATCAACGCAACAGTCATCGTATAATGCGCAAATAGTATCGCAATAGCAAGTGTACGGAGGATAATTGATGCGTAAATTAGTTTTTTGGTTACATCGTCCTACGCAAGTGTTCCACGGTTCACAAGGAGAAAAGATCAGTTCAATATTACCTGTAAGTTTATTAAATGCTGCAAACGGCTGCTGTTGCGTTTCAGTGCCAATTAAAGCCAAATCTAGAAAATCGAGCAACTCAGCGCTGTGTTCGCTAATGTTATTGCAGGTGGTTTGCGAAGACGAGCATGACTGTAGATGTTCTAACGCAACAAAGTGGAAAGTGCTGAATATGAGAACAATATGAATCATGCTGAGACCAGACAAAAATTGATACAATCGCTCCAGGATCATAGAATGATGCAATAATTAGTTTTTGGCCTATATTAGTGTACGATCATAAGTACCTTATGTTTACTTTGCGAAAAGGTTGTACGAGTAGTACTTAATTGATATAAAATCACCTTTAGATTGTTTACAATCCCACCAGAGCAGAACAGATGGTTATCACAAGAGATTATTTTTTGAGAGCCACCGAATTTACGATTTATATGTCATTCCATTAAATAAATTTTATTATACATATTTTTAAAATAAGATATATCATAAAAGTCCAAAAACAGGTGCCAAATTACTATCGCTATGTTTGGGCACGGTATTAATTATTAAAGTTTTTAATTCACACATCTTCGTGGTTAAAATATAAATAAACAATACATCGGGATGAATGTTTCTTTACTTTCGACTACCAAGCACTTTATAATTTTGGTCAATAGATGGCAACAGCTGCAATAACATATTGTAGGTGGATATCTGCTTATCGTCTCTCCGGTTTATAAATGGCGTTTCTGCAGGTAGTAAATTGATTATAAATTACTTATGGTAATAAATCTTATGCAATTTGGTTTGATTTTTCAGTGGAGACGATTTAAGTTTTTTGATAAAGAAGTAGTGAAAGATGGGAACGGACAAATATTCGATAAACTAAAAGTATGGTGCGCGTAATGTCGGAATACCGAATATTTGAGTCATTTTGTTATTGCAGGATATTTCGATCACTGCTTGTACAAGTGGAAGAGGGCTAATTATATTAGGGGACGTTGAAGGAGTTGTTTATTACATCACTCGGCAACTTGAGTTGGTCAGTTTCAAAGCTTACGAACTGACAGTAAATAACTTGCAGCAATTAAGGCAGAATAACATATTAGTGTCTACCGGTGTAAGGCCTTAGCTTAGAAATTAAAATGCATTTTAAACTCAGTAATATTGTATTTTTTTAAATATATTTTAGGAAGATGTGCCTGGAAATAATCCCGTTATCAAAATTTGGAATTTTGACAAATGTGACAAAAATGGACTTCCACTCTGCACTAGATCTGTCACAGCGCTTCCCGGGAACAAAGAAACACCTGTTCGAAAATCTTGATTTATTATAACAAATTATATTGTACTATAGTATCCCGTTAATGTTATTACAGGCTACAGCTTTGGCTGTGCATGAAAATATGAATTTTATGGCACTCGGATATGATAATGGATCAGTTTTACTTTTCCGTGGAGACATATCACGAGACAGGTTCAACCCGACACTAAATACACGCTAGTTGAAAATTAATATTGTGCGTTCAATTAAATTTCAGAGGAAGTAAACACAAAATTCTTCACGAAGGCCCTAATTCCGTAACAAATTTAGCTTTCCGAAACACGAACAAAATAATTCACTTATTTGTGGCCACTACAGAGGAGATTTATTGCTATAATATTCATACTAAGGATAAAGATTTTAAAGTATGTTGAAAATGTTCAATTGTATTAGGCATTTATTTTATAAATACATATACTTTTAAAAGTTTCTATTAGAAACTAAAGGCTGCCTGCCTCGATGCTCAACCATGAGTGATGCAACTTTAGAGTACCAATTCGTCGTAGCTAGAACAGATGTGTGTTGGTTAGCATTTATTAACAATTTGTGGTTTTAATTATTGTCTGTTTTAGGCTGTTTATTTTTATCAACCTGATGGACGAGGCCCGTGTTTCGCTTTTGATGGCAAAAAAATAATTCTGCACTGGTTTAGGGGTTATTTAGTAGCAGTGGGAAAAGACGGTGGAGCTCCAAGTGGCTCGTAAGCTTGTAATGCACACAGTTTTAAGTTTTACTAATGTACTACTTTTTTTTAAATCAGTGGCGGCCAGTCGTTAGCGATGAATATTGTAACAGTTTACGACATTCAGAACAAATTCATAGCTTATTCCGCTCCGCTTCCGGAAGTTATTGACGTTGTCTCGGAATGGGGATCACTTTATGTCCTGGGTGGCGATAAAAAGGTATTAAACATGCAAATAATAGATTAACCAATTTTATATTAAATAATTTGATGGAATTAGCTTTATCATCTGCAAGAAAAAGATACCCAAAGTAAATTGGACATGCTGTTCAAGAAGAGTTTATACGCTCTTGCCATCGAGTAGGAAATTTAATCCTCATTTTAAAAACGTAGATGAAGAATTCTAAAACCTAAATGTTTCAATAGATTAGCTAAAGGTCAACAGTATGATGAAGATGGAGTTGTTGACATTTTTAGACAATACGGGGACCATTTATACAGCAAAGGTGATCACGATGGAGCTATAGAACAATACATTAAAACTATAGGGAAACTCGAAGCTTCTTACGTAATTCGAAAGGTATTCGTAAAGTTTAAAAAACATTCATTTGTTATTGCTATATGTTTAATTCATTCTGCAGTTTCTTGACGCACAACGAATACACAATTTGACGGCGTATCTACAAGCACTGCACAAACAAGGCCTGGCGACGGAAGATCATACAACTTTATTGCTCAATTGTTATACGAAACTTAAAGACACGGATAAATTAAATGAATTTATCAAGGTTAATTTGTTAATTAACGTTTTATTGTTTTAAATACTTTAAAAAATATATTTTCATGTTTTTAGACGAAAGATGGAAGTGTGGATTTTAACGTTGAGATCGCCATTCGGGTTTGTCGTCAAGCTTGTTATTACAGACACGCTTTACTGTTATCGGAGAAAGAGGGACAACACGATTGGTATTTAAAAATACAAATTGAGGATTTGCAAGATTATCAAACAGCATTGAGTTACATTTCAAAATTAGAATTTACAGAGGTATATGAGCAAATTCGTTGTCTGGTTTTCTTTCTTAATTAACCGTGATTTTTTGTTTAGGCTGACAGTAACATGAAAAAATATGGGAAGATGTTGATGACAATAATTCCCGATGAAACGACCGAGTTTCTTAAACAACTTTGCACCGATTTCAGACCTTCAAATAGTAAGATGAGAATTTCGGTTCACCTGTTGCTTAAGTTACAATTAGTTTATTTTAGAACCGTTGGTTGATGTTAGTATGCTGGATGGTAAGTTATTAACTAATTAAATGTCCATACAAATATCAAAACGAATTGGTTCAGGGTCAAAACCAATGAAAATTGACCGAGCTGAGGCGAAAGATTTCATCCATATTTTTGTCAACAATTCAAAGCATCTCGTTTCTTTCTTGGAACATACAATTAAAGTGGGTTAATAAATCATTCATTATTTAATTAATCTGTCACTATTTCTTTCTTAAATAGATTCCCTTATACCCCGGTCAACACTCCAGTTTGGTTTACAATACACTAATAGAGTTGTATCTGCAAGAGTACAATCATCAAACGGAAGAGAATGTGAGTTCAAATCATTTTTTCTGCCAAAAGTTAATTAGTTTATATTATTATTATTATTTGTTATTTATAAATAATAGTTAATGAAAGAGCACGAGATAAAAATCGTGAGTTTACTTCAATCACCCGATGCTGGCTATGATTTGGATCAGGTTTTGGTTCTATGTCAAATGAACAATTTCAAACCAGGGATATTGTATTTATACGAAAAAGCGAAATTATTCCAGCAAATATTACGGTATTACATGGACCGTGATGACTTTAGTAATGTAATAAATACCTGCAAACATTTTGGGTAACAAGTTAACATAAATGAATTCCTTTCGGCCAACATTCAATGTTGTTATTACAGATCTCAAGATTCAAAACTGTGGATTCAAGCGCTCTGGTACTTTTCTAAAACTGATGACCGACAAAAGAATTATTTAATTGAAATCTTACAACACATCGAAAAAGAAAAACTGCTTTCACCACTAATGGTTGTAAATACCTTAGCAAGCAGCTCGTTAACAACTTTAGCAGTGATCAAGGTCAATTGAAATTTCTGTTATATTTTTTTTTACTTATACTAGTTGTTTCAGGAATACATAATTAAGCAATTACAAAAAGAGAATCAGCAGATTGCTGAGGATGAAGCGATGATTGAACAGTATCGTGAAGATACAGGGAAAATGAGAAAAGAAATAGAAGATATTAAACACAAGTGAGTTAAACTGTATTCTCTCGTCTGCCAATTTGTAAATTCCTTATTTTTTTTGCTAGTCCCCGGGAATTTAAAGTAGCCAAATGCAGTGCCTGCAACCAGCAATTGGAATTACCTTCGGTTCATTTTCTTTGCCACCATTCGTATCACATGCAGTTAGGATTTTAGTACTGAAATCAAAAAGGCGATCCTCACTTACATCTGTTCATTTTTTATAGCTGCTTCGAAAGTTATGCGGAAAATGAAAACGAGTGTCCGGCTTGCATGCCTGAAAATCGCAAAGTTTTGGAAATTATTAAAGCTCAAGAAGAGAATCGAGAGCTACACGAGATATTTCATCACCAAGTACGACAGTTTGAATACCATTTAAGTTAATATAATGTAATTTGCATTTGTTTATTAGCTCGAAGTTGCTGAAGATGGTTTTTCGGTAGTATCCGAATACTTTGGGCGTGGAATTTTCAATCGGGTAACTCTAGTCACGGAGGCTTTAGTTCACAAAAGGCCACCATCGATTTCTCGGGTACCGGTTGTGGAGCCAGCACCTTCGATAAAATTGCCACCAGTACAACGACTAGACTTGCCAAGAAACGCTAAAATAGTAGGACCCACGCCGCAACCAAGCAGAGCAAATCAAAGGCAAACTCGTACCTATCCCAAGACCAAAAATCCGTTTGAGGCAGCTGCACCAAACCCATTCGAATCTGCTCCAAACCCCTTTGAAGATCCATATGACGACAGTTTAAACCCATTCGAATCATGAATTTGTAATTGAAGTCATCAATTCGTTAAAAATTAAACATTTTATATCGAGTATATGTATAAATTTGCCAAAAATAAGTTTATTATGCCATAACGTAATATACAGATAAATAAATTTAAACTTGTAAACTGCTATGAATTCTTTGTTCGACTGACAGCCAACTACTATCTGCCTCTATTTCATTTTCTAGTTGGCGGTACTTATTTTTTGGTGCCGTTTTGTGTCTTATTACCCGAGAGATCACAGTCAAAACATCACTTTTGGCCACGTGCTGCAGATTAATTTATGTGTCATAATAAATTCATAAAATAATTTGCAGTTATTCTTGTTTTACCTCAATAATTATTGCCAACACCAAGTTTGCTGCGGGAAGAGAAAGTAGCCATAACCTGAATAAAAGCTGGCCTTCTTTTTTATCGGTATTTAATTGGAAAAAACTTGCCAGCCAATGGAATGGATGAACTAAGAAAATTATGTTTGCAGAAGTGAAAATAACGAGTGCACCTATCATCCAAACTGTAAAACGTAATACCGTTAGAAGCAATTAAATAGTTAGTTATTTACCATACCATTGCTGTATAATGATTTTCTAAATGGAGGACCCGTAGAAAATACAGCTGCTAATATAACGTATTGGAACGTTGAAACGGAAAATATTACAGTCGCGTCCCAATTGGTTGTAAAATCACCGGAATAGTTAGGAGATAGCGGTATGTACCTTGATTTAGTCAGCGAGTTAACCGAATGACACACAAAATACGATATACCGTCACTTACCAGCGTTGACGATGAAGATACATAACCGCACCAATTTGAATCGTTGCTGATAGAAGTATCTGAGACACGATAGAAAAAATAACAGCCAAACTGACTAGACTTCCTGGAGGCCGTTCGGGAACAATTTGTTCGAAAGCTTTGGTATAACTCACTAAAAAACAAATAAAAGATTGAAACATTGAATTTACTTGACTCGCGCAACGACTCACTGACTAACGCCATAATTGTTGCGAGGCACAAATCGATATATAAAAATTGTTGATCGCCGAGGTTAGTTTCGCACTAAAATATCAAATTATTTTCATTTAATGTCTCGTAAAAACTGTGCAAAATGTTTACCGTGTATAATATGAGAACTGAAATAAACTGCACCATGCTGTACAGTGCCATATATTTAAAAACGCCGAATGAAGTAACCAGAGCACACCTGCCCTCTTTAAGCGCGATAGGAACGCACTCGATGTTAGGACACGTTGATGTGAATGGAGCAGCCACCGATGCCTCGGCCTCTGATAAAGAAATTCCCACATCGGCTGCTTTAAGTGCCTGCATTGAAATCAGAACCTTAGAAATGTTGTTAGAGATCAGTCGGGTGATTTACCCCACAATCATTCGCTCCATCGCCACACATGCCAACCAAATAACCAATTTCTTGCATTTCCTTAACTAATTGCGCTTTTTGTTCGGGCGACATTCGTGCAAAAATTTTTCCTTTAACTATGATTTTGTGGAAGTAATCCGGAAAGTATTTACGGATTAGGGAAAATGTTCTGCCGCTCATACAAAAGCTGAATTGTCCTCGTATTCCATTTTCCATATCAATTGACACTTGCGTCTGTTGGTTAAATGACAATAATTATAAATGTGCGTAAAAATAGCATTTGTTTCATTAAGTTACATTATTTGCTGCTGGTGTAGTTCCATTCCTGTCATCGTCGCCTCTGCTTGCGTATTCCATTCTCATGAATGCTCGCTCGCTACCTTCTGGAGGATGTGCATCAATTATAATAACTTTTTCTGTACAAGCTACCATTCCACATTCACGAGCAACACTTATTGCTGTTTGCATGTTATCGCCTAAAATAAAGTTAAAAATTATAAAGAAAACGAATACATTTCAACCGTGATTCAATTTACCCGTCGCCATGATTGTCCTGATTTTTGCTGCATTTAGTTTCTTTATCACGCCTGCTGTTTCTGGTTTCAATGTATTTTGCATGACCAAAAGTGCGAGCAGTATCAGATCTTTTTCTACCTCTTTCCTAAACGAGTAAAATAATGTTATAATACCGTTATTGTATATATGTTTAATTATTTCGGATTAAAACCTTTTAATTTTTTGTGCATGATGCCAGGTTAGCTTTGAATCGAGCGGTTTCCAAGCTAAGGCAATGACGCGGTAACCTTTGATCGTGTAAGTCTGCAACTTTTCCACAAAATCGTTGGGAACTGACTCGGGAAGACACAACGTGACTACTTTTTCCGGCGCTCCTTTTACGTACAAGTTCATGTGAGTTTGGTCGAGAACTCGAGCTATAACACTCATCCGTTGTAAATTAGACGAAAAAGTAAATTGCCGAATAATTCCAATTTCGTAAGGTGCGGTCGTCCGACCTTGCATGTAATCCTGACTAGTAACCAAACTCAAATAACCCGGACGAACGACCATGGGTTGTAACATATCGAATTTAGTTTTGTCCGTTCCTGGTTCTTCGAGCGTCTGACGAAAAAAAATTACATGAAATTCATCGTTTTATTTTAATATAAAGTGTATTTTAACTACCCAACCAGTTGCCTGGAACAATTTAAAATCCATCGGATCCCCTCGAAGTTCGCCGTTTATACAAGTGAGGGTGTGGCAAGTTGCCATAGCAGCAACTATCGGCGACTTGTCGGAAAAATCCCGCGGATTATGAACAATCTCATGGAATCTGAAAATGTTGAATTAGTTTTGAATTACACGATGGCATCTTGTTCAATATAAAATGCATACGTTTCCTGATCAACTGGAACAACGCCTAATAAATCTAAACCGTCTTCCGTTAAAGTCCCAGTCTGTTTTAACAACATCGCTGTTAATCGATAATAGCAAGAATGAATAATAAAACATTGCATACCTTATCGAAGCAAAACAGTTTAATTTTCCCACAAACATTAATTCGTGGTGGACTAGTGCAGAATATTTTCTGCCTTTTTAAACGAGATTGAGCATAAATAGAACCAACTGTCATTGCAGCTGGTAGAGTTGGTGGAACTACTATAGTTACAATATCCAGCATTCGAAAAATTATTTTTTCTACTGGATGCTATTAAAATAATAACAAGATTACGTTTTGTTTTGTTTTAAAATAAATTAACTCACGTCTTCTTTCAGATAAACATGTAACGAATAACCAATTCCAGCTAAAGCTATAACAAATAATATTCCAATAAAACGCATTGAATCACGATAAAATTTAAATCCTAATGGTCTCGGGAATAATATCGAGCGAACCAATTCCCCTTTGGTCGTTGAAAATCCTAAAGTTTAGAAAAGTTAAAATAGAAAAGTTAAAAATTCGCAAGCATCGTTTTTAACCTGTGCGCACTACTATTGCAGTAACGTTATTTTCACCGTAATAACGCGTTTGTATAACCTCGGTGCCGCAAAATAACGTATAGCGTTTGTGTTTTTCAGGACTGTACAATTCAGGTTCATCTTGTTGAGGTAATTGTGTTTTCATTATTGGTACACTTTCACCTAGAAATGTATAGTTTTAAAATTTGTTTATTAAGACGCAAAATGTGTAATTATGGTACCTGTCAACATGCTTTCATTGGCGATGCAATTTCCGCACACGAGAATCGCATCACACGACATTATACACCCTTCGGATGGAATTGAAATTACATCTCCGGGTACAAGATCTTTACACGATATTTGTTCAATTGTTTTATTTCTTCTGAGGACATTAACCGTCATATTATCAGCACTGCGCACCATGTCGTGGAGTGTCTGACTTTGCTATTAATATAAAAATTAAACAAAATTAAAAAGTGTTTTACAAACGATTATCAAAATAAAATTAATCCAATATCTATGAACACACACTTTTCTAATCTCATAAAGTGAAATCATCATGGATAACGATGTAATGATAAGAATGCAGGCAGAAAAGTATACATAGTTGTCCGCGAACCAAAGAATAATGCTGAATATTTGGAATACATAAAAAGGATTAACAACTTCCTCAATAAATAGTCTGCCGTAAGACTTGACTTCGATGGAAATGCTGTTTTCATCGTATACCAATAATCTGAAAATTAAAAAGTTTAATTTATCGCACGATCAAATTTGAATTTTACAATACTTCATGGCTTGTTGATCACGGCTTAAACCTGGAAATTTGTCTAAAAAATCTGCGCATAGTGTGTCATAATCTAATCCTCTAAGTTTCTTAAAACGACCTATTTTGTAGTCCCAGTAATATTTCAGATGACGATGAATAAAATATTTGAAAAAGTTACCCTAAAAATAATAAAAGTAGTTACATTTTAAATGTGTGTAAATTTATATATATATATATTAACCTCATTCTCCGTCAAATCCGACTGATCTGAAATTTCATATTCCTGATTGATTGACGGAGTTAGCGGAGAATAGGCGAATTCTTGTGGAAATGATCGAGGGACCCGCTCAACTATGATACGAACGACATCTTTTTCGCCAGATTTGTTTTTCAGAACAGCAATATTCGCCTTATATAAGGAACATTTCGTACTATGAAATCGTACGCCCCATTCTGGCTTCCATTTAAAAACGAATAGAATTAACCCCAAAGTCAACGCAACACAAAAATAATACAGAACAAGCTTTGCCGTATTCTTGCAGTATCCTTGACATACCTAAATAAAAATATACAAATTTAAGTGATGCTGTAATCCACCCAAATTAACTATAAAAAAAATACCACTTCATCGTCCGTGCCTTCATTCAGAATACTGCAAGCCGACACACTAGCTGCGAATCTGCGATATGATAACGGCATAATTCCTGAAATAAAAATCATTTATAAGTCCTTATAAAAGCATCAGATTTAGGATAAGTTTCAGTTTAACATTTCAAGCTACAAACGAAAGTTTCAAACCGAAATTGATACTTTTGTTTGTACTCACCCTTGCCAACAGTTGCCCCATCTACTATGGATAAACCAAGATAACTAAAACATTCAAACATTTCATTTCAATGCTCGCACAAATAAGTCTAATCTTTAATATCCCATTACACAAGCATTTTAACTCGCGTGTTGGGAAACAAACAATATTATCATAAATTATCGTTCAACCAATCTGAACAAAGGTACAAAACTCACTTTTTATTTCATGTCAGCCAATATCCGTAAATTGAAAGCAATTGAAATAAATGGTCATGAGATCTTGTGCAGCAGCGTCTCTCAGATTACAAAACAAATGAATGAACTTGAGACTTTCATTTATAGGTGGTGGTACAATGAGACAGCTAATCCTTCAATATTGTTCAGCTATGTTGTGGTTTCGCCAATTAAATTGCGGAATGTATTTGCGATAATAAAATTCGTTTTGATAGGGTACCTAAAACGATAACTATGATGTTTATAAATTACACTATAAAACCTTCCCATAAACTAGAAAACTGATTCAATAAAATATCCAGGAAAAACTTCGAATGTTGAATCATTAGCTTAGAATGTCGAAACGTATTCAGTAAACTACAAACCTGAGAATAAATGTGCGAAAACAGCTGTACCGATTTCAAAATGTCGATATGTCTATACGCAGACCGATACCTCATATTAATTTAATGCCAAACCTGGTGGCTGAAATGGGAATCTCTACTCTATTTACATGTAAACACCTCACGAATCAAATTTTGGAGTAAGTTAAAGATTGGGTTTCAGTAGTCGTCCTTGATTTCAAGAGAAGGAAAACGTAGGTAAATATTCGAAATAATGCAATAACAAGTTAAGATGAATAATATTAATTAAATTAACAATTAAAGTATCGGTACTTCATCACTATTTTGTAGTTTTACACGGGGGGGAGAGATCGGCGCCACCAATCACAGCGTTTTTTACTATTGGCCAATCCCGTGGCTCCATCGATTTTGCCAGGAGATAGCGCGAGATTTAATTTTTGTTGAAACGAGTTGAATTTCGACAACAACTAACAAAAACTGGAAGGTTTGCATTGGCAAATGAAGTCGCCATCTATTCAATATTGTATAAAAGAAAACTTTTTCTTCAAAACATTTTTAAAAAACGAAAAATATGATACCCCAGTTAATTAAATGATTAATTTATTTTTTATTATATTTTTATTTTTTAAATATTTTTTATTAGATTTTCACTCAACAGTCCATTAATAAACATATTCAGGACATTTTAGACGCGATAAAATCACTCTTGAAGATAAATTTGGAGAAAAGTTGTGTTGTCGTTTCTTATAAGGATCACAAACCTTTAAAAAAGTTTGTTTTTGAAGTCGATCTGCACAGGAAATTTAATTGCCAATTGATATTATTCATTAATCATCAGTTTTAAGCCTTTCAAGATTTTTTTAAATACTGAAGTTAACAAAATTTGTATTTTCAAATACATAGATCACGAGATTTCTAAGGTATTAATTTACATGCGAAGTTTTGGTTTATTTATTATAAATTGTTAATATTTAGATGCAGTTATACCTAAGACGATTGATCAATCGTCCTAGGTTATACGTAGAAGAAAGTAAAACAAAGTTAAGTAGGCACCGACCCGCAACCATTTTATTTATTTATAAGAGTAAACATTTTAATTCCATACTTTGTTAAAACTACACACGATTTTTCACGTTTTTAAAATGTTTGATAAAATATTATTAAAATACACAACCCAATTAGTAATTCAATTTGACTATTGAGTTTATTACTCCTTGACACGGAACGCTTCGAGCAATCCTTGGTGTATGGACCAATACAAGATGCATATGCCATCACGTGCGCAATATAATTTTGCTCTTGCAAACCATGAAATAAATGTGCCATTGGTCCACGGGCATAAATGGCTACATCATCACCGCCATGCGTCTCAGCATAACTCGGAACTGCTGCCAGCTGTACGTAATTCAAATCAGCTGCAATATAATAAGTAAATTGAGAGCCAATTTATTCAGATTAGAATGGTAACATTTTTGCTCGTATACTTGTGTCGACGAGGCTAATGTTATGACGCTGTCCATTTTCTGTGTAATTAAAACCTGGTCCGGTGGTATACATTAAAGTTGT